>RBNI01006895.1:0-10870 GCA_003990745.1 Jimgerdemannia flammicorona | reverse complement strand
TTTTATAGTCACTTGGACTCCATCTTTTATTAATACATCTGTCTATCCTCTATATACTACACAGAGCCTCACTCCTACCCAATCCCCCTAGGGGTCCCCCCCCTCCTCCCACTCCCTCACAATAAAAGATCACTTTGTCAAACACCATCTCCACCTGCCCACCACTCTGTCAACAGATCCCTTCCACTAGATGGCAATATTGCCCACCCTGGGGACCCCAACCAACCCACCACCCAGTAAGTAGATCTCCCATCAACTCCTCCTATCTCACCAACTTCTTCTGTATTCCAATCTATCATTCTTCCTTAAAAACAAATAACTAATGTCCAGCCAACCTTACCTATATTGCAATAACCCACCCTACAGTAAGCCACCCATTGCTGATACTGCTCACTAGTCTAGATTTCAAATCCTCCCAATGACCTCCCTCTCCATCTGACCTTCTTTCTACACCCAGCCATTCCCCTATAGCTATCCAAAAGTCCTCCAAAACCTTGCACTCTCCCAGCCAATGTTCTGGTATCTGTACAAAATCCCCAGCTTATTCTATATTATAGCACTCCTCACAATCCAATTGGCCACCATCCACCAGATGCCCAGCATAGAAATTTAACATAATATTCCTTTGCAGTATTCGCTACCACACTATCCAGAACTTGGGAAGAAGCCACTACTGCACCTCAGTGCTCCAGGCCCAGATTCCTGCCCAGTCTCATTCTTCACCAATCCACACTACCTGCCAACTACTCAGCCAAAGATCTTGGCCAAGTCCTCACTGATACTCAACTCCATCCCCAATATCAAACTCAGCAAGTGAAACCCCCCCTAGCAACAGTCTGTCCCATTGCCACATAGTAGGACCCCACACCTTCTTCCCTTTATTGCCTCACCAGCATAGGCCTATCTGGTATGCTCCATCCACCACCCCCTACCAGAAGCCCTTATATTATAGCTGTTGGCTACAATTCAGACCCACTAGAGAGAGCAAGTCTCCTGAGGACCCCTGGGGTGAGAATCTCATCTCTCATACCTTCTGCATCAGTGGAACCCAACCTCTGCCTTGTAGTTCAACAGTCCTTTTCAGCCACCAAGCTCGCAGGCAGTGTAGCTGCTTTGGAAAATCCACAAGACCTAATCACTGGTGCTACAAGGGTATCTCAACTAATCTGAGATCTTCGTTCTGTCCAAATTCAATCCCTAGCCAGCTTTATCAGCCTCTTCACCACCCAGGCTGGAAAGTCCAAGTGATATGCCACATACCATAGTTTGGAGAACCAGTACACATTCAGGATCGACACTTGCCCCATCAGAGAGATATGATGACCCCCTCAACCTCTCAGAGCCTCCCCCCAACTGGCCACCCTCCTCTTCCACCACATCTGTGACAAGACTGATCTATAAACAGAGAGAAAGATACTGAGATACCACACCACCTCTCCTGTTGGGACAATTGTTCCAATGATGTCCCCTCCTATCAACCCATTCCCCAACACCAATGTCTTATACTTATACCAGTTGAGTTTCACCCCAGAGTGTGCTTCATACTATTCTACTGTTTCCATAAGTACCTCTACATCCACCACTGATCCAAGACTAACTACCATATCATCTGCAAAGGCCCCCACCTGAATTTTCTCTTTAATAACTACTACTATAAAGCCAAGACCTTTCTAAATTATAAGAAATATTATACTAACTAAAGAAAAGTTTATCTCTACTATTGAGTTCTCTATATATAAGTAAAGATAATCTAATAATAAGGATTGCAAACTACTAAACTTAGTGAAGCCTCTACTACATTATTCTAACCTAGAAAAAATACCCAAACCTAATATTAGTAGTTCTAGTACTACTATCAAAAACATTAAGTTTACTGAAAATTACTATAAAAGACTTAGCAATAACTCCATCAAAACTATCAATCTATAAACTAATTACTAAGTTCACTTATCTTAGTGATATTATAGAAGAAATAACTATATATTATACTATCCCCAAGATAATAATATCTAAAAAAAGACTACTACTATCCTACTATATAAATGATAGAATAACATTAGCAGACAAAAAGATAGTAGCTCTGGCTAACTAAGTAGTTATATTTATCTAAGCTCTCTATCTCAGTATCAAAATAAATAAATCTACAAAAGATCTCTATCTTATATTATTTGAAGATAAAGTAGATCAAGTAATAATATTTATAGGATAAGTTGATACTAATTATCATACTAATAAATAGAATAACAATTAGAACTCAAACAGTACTTTTAATAATAATAAGTACTATGAGATTGAAGATCTCTATACAACTATAGACTCATAAGTAAAGAAAGTCACCATTCATTATATATTGATTATTTGTGTCAATCTTGAGCACAGTATATAGATGGTAGTATATATTTGTCTATTTATGAAGATAAGAATGATATCACCAAATTCTGACCAATAAGATTAATTGTATTATATAAATCATATAGCAAAGTTTGCAGGCAAATTTTGCAGGCAAATTTACCTATAGATTGTTAATAATATAAAAGATAGACATAGTTCCTCAGTAGTGATACAATCTACCAATATACTCTCTTATCTGAGAAATCTATATAGAAATTGATACAAATGAAGGAGATGATAATAACTCTGACTACAAAGCCTACTCAGCTATTATAGACCTAATAGAGCTAATCATCTAATAGTTTTACAGCTCTGCTTATAATATTAAAGTCAGAACTAAGCTCAAGAATCTTTAATTCTACAATAATAGAAAAGAAGACTTAAAAGTATTTGTAATAAGATTAAAAACTCTTTTGAATATTATAAAAATAGAATATAGCTGACAAGAACAAAATGTAAATAGAACCAGAGCAGTATACTTCTTTGATACTATCTCCAAATAGTTATCAGAAAAGATCTGAGAGCAAGAATAACTCTACAATTGCCCATATAAGTAATAGTACTTAGAATAAGTCATTATTAGAGCATATACTATCTTAGTAGTATAAAAACTAAGGAATAATAGAAATTACAACAAAGAAGACAAGTAATATCAATTTGAGAAGAAATATAAACCTCAGAATAACTCTCCAAAATTATAAGGAGGATTCAAGAAATTATTTAATAAGAAAATAAAAGAATAAAGAAGAAGTATATTTCTATTGTAAAAAGAGAGAATATATGTATATCTCATGAATGCCCTGACAAGAAGACCAATATGAATAAAAGACTATTCTCTTTACATATCATTATTATAATAGGAGATGATCTCAAAAAAAATCTCTAAAAAAATCAAGGTCAAGAGATTTTACATTTCTGCAAAAATTTCAGACAAAGTACATAAATCTGATACTAGCTATGATCTTTGAAGTAATCATCAAAACAGACAAGTAAGTAACTATTAGTATAGGTATTAGAATAGAAGTCTCTAAAAGAATCTATATATATCTCATAGAAAGAAGTAGTCTGATCAAAGAAGTAAGACTCTATATAGCTAAAGAAGTTATAGACTAAGAATTTAAAGATAAAATCAAGATCCTACTATATAATATTAGATAGAAGACAGTCAAAATCACATGTAGAAAATAAATTACCCAAGCTATTATTGAGATAATATATAATAATCTTAAAATTAAAAAAACAAATAAATTATCATCCTCTAATAAGAAGAAAAAGTGTTCAAATTAACAGAAAAGTACTCTGATAAGATTAAGGAGAAGACTAAGATATAGAAGATCCTCTATATTAAAAAACCTTAAGACTGAGACCAGAAATAATACTAGTATATTACTGATATATATATATATATATATATATATATATTTCAGTAGAATAATATCCTCATAGAATTAAGATATACTATTTTAAATATATAGAAGAATATATTATATATATTCTCAAATCTAAGAAGTATAAGTCAACTATCTTAAAATAATAGAATAAAGAAATTGAGAATATCAATAATAAAGATAGAGATATACAAGATTGAGAAGAAGAAGTCTCTTTGAAAATAATTACTATCCAGTAAGAATATAACTTTGAATATATTTATCTATAAGAGAAAATTAAAGAAAATATTCTTATTAATCATAAAGTAAGCAAGTACTATCTTGATAAAGAAACTATCAATAAGTTTAAACTCAAAATACAAAGAAATTCAAAAGGAAATATTATTATATTTAGAAATAGAATAATTTAAAAACTCTTTAAAATCTATAAAAATATACTTTTACAACTAGGAGACTATACTATAAAGCAGATATTCTATATCACATATCTTCTAAAATATAATCTCATTCTTAAAAAATTCTGACTTATTTAAAAAAATCTATATATTGACTGATAAACTAATATAATCTCTCTAGAATATATTAAGCTATAGCCAGTAGGCTAAGAAAAAAGCAAAACCCAAGTACAATATCATCTCTACTATCTAAATAAAGAAACAATCCAAAAACTAGAGCAGTAGAATATAGTATTGAAACTACTCTAGAAGTAGACCCTCCCTATTATAGAATCTACTGACTAGCTTAATTCTAGCTAAAGACTCTCAAGAAATAGCTAGCAGATCTGTCAAACAAAGACCTCATATATCTATTAAAATTATTATATAGTATACTAATCCTCTTTATCTATAAGAAGATAGAAGTCTTTATATATATATTAATTACTAAGTACTCAATAAGATATCTGTCAAAAATAAATATATACTCCTAAAGATCAATAAACTACTTGATCAAGTATATAATGCTAAGATCTTTTCACTCATTGATCTTATATCTAGATATATATTACTAAATTTATATTAAAGAAAAAGATATTCCAAAGACAGTATTTTGAATAAAATTTGAATATGTATTATGAATTCTATATAATGCCTTTCAGACTTACTAATATATCAAATACTGATGAATAATATATTTCAAAAATATCTTAGAGTATTTATTCTGATATACTTGAACAATATTCTAATATATAGTATAAGTAGTACTTCAAATAAGTTAATTTAATCTAAATTGGATTCAGATTGATTCAGATTGAATCATATCTGGATCAACTCAGATGAAAAATAAGCTGATCTGAATTAATTCAAATTGAACATTGTTTTGATTTCCAAAATTAGACAATTAAATATTTATATCAATAACTTGATATATAATCATCTAATTTTAATAATTATGATATCATTTTAAAGTCCTTAATAAGGTCTTTCTAATAATATCAAGAATATTGAAATTGGATCATATATTGCTGAGTTATCAAGAAAAACATCCAATTCACTAATTTTGGAAATTATTTAACTTACTGATTTTGGAAATTTCTTTAAAAGAATATTTTCTTTAATAGCTTGGCAATATATAATCTGATTTTAATATTCTTAGTATTATTAGAAAGGCCTTATTAAGAGCTTTTAAATGACACCATAATTATTAAAATTAGATGATTATATATCAGATTATTGATATAAATATTTAATTATCTAATTTTGGAAATCAAAACAATATTTGATTCAAATCAATCTAGATCAGCTCATTTTTCATCTAAGTTGATTCAGATCAGCTTATTCAAAGTACTAAGCATAAGCAGTACTATCCACTAATAATATCTATAGATAATTTTTAATATATTCTAAGAATATAAGCTTTTAGTAAAAAGAAAGAAGTACTACTTCTTCAAAAAGAAAATTAAATATCTAGAATATATTGTCTCAATAAATAGTATTGCCATTAATCTTAAAAAGACTGAAGCAATCTGCAACTAATCTATTCTAAAGTCTCTTAAGTCTCTACATGAATTCAATGAATTAGCTAGATATTATTAAAGATTTATTTAAGAATTCTCAGCAATTGTCTCCTTACTTATAAGTCTTTGTAAGAAGGAAACCAATATTGCAAAAGAATAAACAGAAGAATATACTATAGCAATAAATATCCTCAAGAGAATACTGACTAATGTACCAATCCTGATTAGTACAGATCCTATAAAACTCTTCACTATTACTACAAATATCTCAAATATTACTATTAGAGCTGTATTGATCTAGTATAAATACTTAGTCACATACTTATCTTAGAAGCTGAATGAGTATAAAAAGAACTATATAATATAAAATAAGGAACTTCTTATAGTTATCTGATCTCTGTAATCATAGTGACATTTTCTTCTTAATAAGAAATTTACTTTATAAATAGATTATCAAGCTCTGCAATATATTTAGATATAATCAATTCTTATAGAAAGACAAGTATGATAAATACAGATCCTTATACTCTTTGATATTAAAATCAAGTACATTGTTAATACTAAGAATAAAATAGCTGATATACTTTTCTAAAGTACTTAGAATAATAATCTCATAGCAATTAGCAATATCACTATCAGCCTATTTAAAGAAGTCAAAAAGATATATATATATATATATATATTTAAAGTCACTCAGACTCCTACTTTATTATTATTTAATCTATATTATATTAATATATATAAAGGTATAAATGTATCCTTCACCCAATCCTGTATAGAACCCCCCCCCTCTCTCTCTCTCTATCTCCCCAGAGAGTTACCAACCCCCCAGTGATCCCAACTCTCCCCCTACTCTTCCTGCAAATATATTCCACAAGTCTCTTATATATTCCTCCTCCAGGTCTCCATCTCTGCTATCAACTATTCAGAATGTTCAGTAATAATTACTCCTATCTTATAACTTATACTCTAAGTACCAAATACTGACTATTCTCAAATATACAAAGCTAATGTCTGATAAGCTCAATCCAAATAGCTAGAGCCTAACTACTTATCCCCAACTCCTTCCACCAGCCTCTATTAGAGATCACCCCACCTTTTACCCTCCATCTCTCCAAAAGGTCATAACCTTAGCTAATTCTTGATTACTTTCCAAAAATCTCCCAAAATCTCACACTCTCCTAGCCAATACTCAGAAGTCTATACTACTCTACCCTCCTACTCAATATTAAGATACTCTTCACACTCCAAAGTATTCCCTTCTACCAAATATTCTGACTAGTAATTCAGCATCACCTTTTACTGGTAACATTCAGGTAATATAAGACTCAGACAATACTTTTCACAATGTTTTTTGGTAAAAGAAGACTATTAATATAGACAGCAATGAATATACTGATGAGCAGGTCAGCCAGGGGGACAGCAGTACCTTCAATTGGCAGCATATAGGGAGGAGGAGGGGAGACAGTTTGGAGATGCCAAAGCCTTCCATAGTTGGTCACAGTATTGATGGTGGAGAGAGGAGCAGATTGAGGCAATAAGGAGAAGAGAGAATGACCTTTGCTGATAAGGTCAAGATGGGGAAGATGACATTAGGTCTGGATAGTTGGTTGGGTCTGGAAAAGGTATCAACAGCTTCAGTTGGGGGTCAGGGAGAGGCCCCTATGGGAGGGTCAGACAGTATGAGTAGTGGCTGGAGATATGACTGCTGATGGAGCTGTGACTGAAGATCTGGAAAAAAATCCAGATGTGATGGTAGTTGGTGGATCAGGATAGAGAAAGGACACGAGGCCCAGGGATCTGGCAGATAGCATGATGGACATGGTATCAGCACTGTTACTCAAAAAGTTGAGGTCAGAATTTGCCATCATATTGTATTTCCAAGGCTTGATGGTGACTGTAAGGATGATTTTGGGGCTAGTGGCACAGGAGGTGAAGGGGGCAGCTTCAGTGAAGTTCTTGAAGGGGAAAGAAGGGATTGAGGTTGGATTTGAGGAAGAGGAATCATTATTGGGAGCTATAGAGAAGGGGATAGTAGTGGGCAGAGTAGTGATCCCTATGGCCAGGTACATATACTGGGATCCCTAAGTGGTATAGTTGACAGTGTTGAATCTCCCTACAGTGTCCAGAGAGAAGGCCAGGGAGTTGATTGTAGAGGTGATCAAGAAATATGGGGAAATCATAGATATCAGGTTCAGAGTCTGAGAGGGTACTGAACTCTAGATGAGAGATATTGACATCAGGATGAGGCTGGCTGAGAAGGAGAATACTGGGAAGGCAAGGGATTGGCCAGCTACCCTTAAGTGGGGACCAGTTGAATGTAAGGTTTCACAGGTGAAGGGGATGCCAGAGGAAGAGGAGGACTTGCTGGAGGCTCTTGAGGATCTGGCAGGAGTAGTGGAGAGGAGAAGATTAGCTTAGAAGGAGTATGAAGCCAAGATGGTGGTGGAGATTGTGGATAGAAAGAAGATCAGGAAGGACCAGGTGGTTTGGGAGAAGGAGCAGGAGAGGTGAATCCAGAAAGAGCTTTTAGAGAAGTTGGAAGGAGAGATAGCAGGTGGCAGTACAGGAGAAGGAGGTATCAGACTGATGGAGAGTGCTTGGGCAGGGGAGCACAGGATGGCCCAGGATATAGCACAGAGTGGTTCAAGTGAGGAAGGACTGGGTGGTGTAGTGGAGGATGCCACAATGAGTGAGGAAGTCTATCCTCAGTATGGTATCTTGAGTGGAGCAGGTGGAGAGGAGGAACTACTTGATGTATTGGAAGAGGAGTAGGATGAGTCAGGGAGGAGAAGCACTTTGGTAGACCCTGTGGTAGAGGTCAAAGGAGTTGCCTGGGGTGTTGCCGAGGTGGTGGATGAAGAGAAGTGGCTGTGGAAGACTCTGGAGGGAGTGGTGACTGAGGAGCTGGGAGGAGAGGACTTCTGGGTCCTAAGTGATAGGCATTGGGAGAAAATTCTCCATGGGGAGGAGGTACTAAGGAAGATTAGAAATGAGATCCTGGCAGTGCTCTTGGAGTCAGAGGAATATCAAGTAGATGATCAGAGAGAGGAGGCCCTTTGAGGGATTGCAAATAACTGGGTGGCATACTTATGGAATTCAAGGAAGAGGTTGGAGAAGTAGAGAGTAGTGTGCATAGATTATTAGATAGAAATGGAGGTTGTAGATGGGGTGGAGTGTCAGGAAATCTTGGAAGCTCTGAATGCTCAGGTTGTAGTAGAGGGGGAGTTGGAGACAGAGCGATGCTTGGATCTTACTAGTGATAAGATGAGCATGGAATTCTAGACTGAACTTACAATATAAAACATTATTCAATATGAATAGTACAACTAAAATCTTTTCTTTGAATGTGAATGAGTTGAGGGGAGCAGCATGGTGAAGGAATATATTTGACTGATTGAAGGGACTAGATGCAGATTTCTTCTTACTGTAAGATATATGATATAAGATAGATGTGGATTTATAGGACTGAACTAAAGAATGGGGTGGGGCAGTGATATGGATTGGGCAGGTGGGCATTCTGGTTTGAAAGGGGATGGGGGATATTGGAGATATTGGACACTGGGGGAGTAGGTTGGTGTGAGGAGTATGGAAGAAGTCTGGGTAGAACCCTTTGACTGTTGGATCATATTATTGCCCAGCTGAGAGGGGGGAGTGCATAGATTGGATCAGAGACTTGAGAGAGGCTGGTGTTATGGGTGAGGCAGAGTTCGATTGTCTGGGGGGTGATTTTAATATAGTATGTGATAATGGGGCAGACAGGACTAATAGTAGGAGAGGAATGAGAGGCAGAAGTGGTGGGTTAGATGATTGGATAGTAATTGAGAGATTGAGCTCCTTGGTTGACTTGGGGTAACAGTTTTGGATGGAGTACTGGATTTATACTCACTGAGTGGTAGGGCTGGACTCTAGAATTAACTGGGTATTAATGACAGAGTGCTGGAGAGAGGATGTCTGATGGTCCCCCTTTCTCCGCTATCTTACCAGTCACAATAGTTTGGTAGGCAACCTTCCAAGTCCACTTTCCACAATTATTATCCCCTTTACCTTGGGTTGGTTTGCTGTACCTATTGCAGGGCAGTGGGAGGAAGGCAATGGTGATGAGTTGCCTCTTTATTGGTATCAGATTAGTGTCTTCTCCACTTTTTTGCAGTTTCTGGTGCCTTTGGCTGCATCTGGAGTGCATCCTTTTGGTGCAGTACCTTCTTCCTTTTGCCATTGCCAATAAGATACTATCTCAGTATATCTTAGGCTATATAGGGAGTTGGCCAACCTTAGGCATCAAGTGCTCAGTGTAGGTTATCTGTAGGTCCTCAGTATCTGTGGTGGGGCCTTCTGGCTTTGGCGAGCTTCCCGGTGAGCGCAGTTCTGGCATAAGTGACTGCTTTTCAGGTGTTGTTGAGATGAGAGAGGAGATGGCCATCACAGATAGGAGGAAGGGTGATAATGGTGAACCAGTAGGGTGCTAGGCTGGGGGTGGTCATTGAGGCTGGGGCAGGTGCTGCTTTGGTGGGGCAGGTGCTGCTTTGGTGGGGCCTTTTGATTGGTGCAGTATGGTTAGGTGGTAGGTGTCACTCTCGGCTTCTTTTGGTGATTTGGCAGGTTGGGCCCTGGTCATTAGGGGGAGTCAGAGGGCCCAAGGCTACCCATTTTAGGCATCTTGGCTGTACTCAACTGGAACTAGGAGCTGATATGGCAATGTGATCAAGGCCCACAGGCTTGAGTAGTGAGGTATTGGGGATCTCCTCCCACCTCATGTGTAAGTCCTTTACTCACCTTGACTGAGAGAACCAGGCCCTACCCACTATGTTGTGCTTTGATGAGGGTTTTTCTTTGCCTGTCATTCTCTTTGAGGTGGTGGGGGCTATTCTATTCAGCTCAGGCATGGTCTTGTACATATATTGGGTTCTTGGGTATGCACTTTTGGTCATTAGCATATGGTTGGGTTTCCCCTGGTGGTAGGGAGAGCATAGTACACAGAATGAGGTGTGGGCTGCATTGGCCCTACTGTGCCTAGCATGGTCGAGCTGCTGGACAATAGCTAGTCTAAGTTAATGGGGGGGCAGTGCTTGATGGGTGGTGGGGGAGGGTTTTGGCCTATATAGTCTAGGTTCTCTTCCAATAAAAATCCACAGGA
>RBNI01006894.1:0-10870 GCA_003990745.1 Jimgerdemannia flammicorona | reverse complement strand
ACCCCTTCCCAACAAAAGACCACCTTGTCTATCACTATCCCCACCCTCCCACCACTCTGCTCACAGATCCTCACCACCAAACCACGATGCCGGCCCCCCTGAGGACCCCAACCCACCCACCATCCAGTCAGCAGATCCCCCAATAGCCCCTCCCATCTCAACACCTTCTCTCCCAGCCCCAGCCGCTGGCCCTCCTCAAATACAATAGATCAAAAGCTAGTTGTAAAGATCATCATTGCCCAGCTATAGTATATGATATTAAGAGTATTGGATAAGAAATAATAATGCTTTGTTAGAGGCTGTCTAATTGGAGATAGGACAGTCTGAGTCTATAATGTCATTGAAGAGACTAGGGCTATAAGAGTAGATAGATAGCTGGTTTTTCTGAACTAGGAGAAGACATATAACTAGATGTAGTAGATATGGTTAAATGGGATACCAAAATGCATTAGCATTCCTCTAGTCTTGCAACAGTCTTTAATCAGTCCATTAGAGGAGAGCAGGACAGACAGCTATTTAGATTAATAGTTATAGGGGGGTAAATTGAAAGATTAGAGCTTTTGTAGACAATATGATAATTGGGCTAGACTTAGTGAAGGATATAGCTATATTAAAGGAGGCTGTGGAGTAGTATGCAGAATACTCTGAGATAAAGCTCAACTAGTACAAGTGTAAGACCTTAGAGCTCAGTGGAGGAGTAGTGGGTAGAGATATGATTAGAATAATTATCTCAGCTGGGGGGGATAGTCTGATATCTGGGGATCTACTTCTCAGTATATGGCTCATTATTATCTAAGAATTGATAGAAGCAGAAGCTAGAGGAATGGGGAAAACCTCATAGAGAATAATATATCTTATTGGTAGAGAGAGTTATAGTGCTGAATGTATACTAGATACCTAAGCTATAGTATCTAGAATTTATCTGGACTCCCTGGTATAAGTGTAGAGACTTCTAAAGATAGCCAGGTCTTAGATTTGAGCTGGGAGTCAGAGTCAGTAGAGCTGAGATATATTGACACTATTAGTAATCTAGAGAGAATAGAGTCTTGGTGACTTTACAAAGTATCTGCATTGCTTAAGAGCATGGTAGTTAAAATGAGTCAGTAAGTTAGAGGGCCAGAGATAGATATCCTTTATATAAAGAATATAAAAAATGTGATTCTCCCCCCAGAGTACTTCTGGTAACCTATTATTCTTAATAGTACTAAAGAGGAGCCATTGCATATAATACAGTAACTTCTGGTAGAGAGTGATAGATAGAGTCTATCAGATTGATATCTACTAATAAAGAGATGAAAGAGAAGAGATCTGGGGATCTAGAATATAGAGATGAGACTGTCTTCTATTAGAAGACTAACCAGTAGTTATCTTTTAGATTGAGGATAGTATAGAGTACTAGAGAGGATAGAGAAGAGATCTGTAATTCTAAAGTTGGAAGATGGTAGGCATTAGCAGAGAGTGGGATAGGGTCGCTCCTTTCTCCACTACCTTACCAGTCACAAGGTTTGGTAGGCAACCTTCTGAGTCCTCTTTCCCCTATTATTACCTCTCTACCTTGGGTTGGTTTGCTATACCTGTATGGGCATAGTGGGAAGAGGGCAATGGTGGTGAGTTGCTTCTTTTTCAGTGTCAAATTGGTGTCTTCTCTACTTTTTTGCAGATTCTGATACCTTCAGCTACATCTGGAGTGTATCCATTTTGGTGTGGCACCTTCTTTCTTAGGCCATTGTCAACAGGGTATTGTCTTGGTGCATCATGGATTATATAGAGAGTCATCTGACCTTAGGCATCAAGTACCTAATATAGGTTACCTACAGATCCTTGGTATCTGTAGGGGCCCTCTGGCTTTGGTGAGCTTCCCAGTGAGTATGGTTCTAGTGTAGGTGACTGTTTTTCAGGTGTTATTGGGATGGGAGAGGAGATGACCATCACAGATAGGAGGAAGGGCGATTATGGTGAACCAGTAGGATGCCAGGCTGGGGGCAGTCATTGGGGCTGGGGTGGGTGCTGCTTCAGTGGGGCCTTTTGATTGGTGTAGAGCAGTTTGGTGGTAGGTATCAATCTCAGCTTCTTTCGGTAATTCAGTGGGTTGGGCTCCAGTCATTGGGGGGGGGTTGGGGGGCCTGAGACTATCTATTTCAGGCATCTTGACTGCACTCAACTAGAACCAAGAGCTGATACAGCAATGTAATTGAGGTCTGCAGGCTTGAGTAGTGGGTATTGGGGGTCTCCTCCCACCTCACATATAAGTCCTCTACTTACCTTATCTGGGAGAACTAGACCCTACCCACCATAATGTACTTGATGAGAGTTTTTTCTTTACCTGTCATTCTCTTTAGAGTGGCAGAGACTATTTTATTTGGCTTGAGTATGGCCTTGTACATATGTTGGGGTCTCAGAAGGGAGAGCATGGTATACAGAATGAGGTACAGACCAACATAAGCTCTACTATATCTGATATGGTCAAGCTGTAGGACAATAGCTAGTCTATGTTAATGGGGGGGTAGTACTCAGTGGGTGGTGGGGGAGAGTTTTGGCCTATATAGTCTAGGTTCTCTTCCAATAAAAATCTGTGGGACTCTGAGTCCATAAAATAAAAAAAAGAGAGTGGGATGGGGCTGGCATCTGGTCATAATGTGAGATAGTATTAAGATAGCTCCTGCTCAAGTTCCAAGTAGTATGGCAATGGCTCCTACAATAGAATATAATGCTGAACTTTCAGTTGAGCTACTTGGTAGAATAGGGGCCATTTGAATGTAAGAAGTGCTTTAATATTAGATAAGAGAGTAGGGTAATATAGACTCTGGAATATTGGCTAGATGAGTGTAAGATATTATTAGATTTCTGATTAACAATTGAGAACTGGTTAGAGATATAGCCTTCAGAAGGAGTAGATGGCAGACAGTGGAGTACCCTATAGTCATGATTGATAGGAGAAGTTGGCAACAAATAGCTTTCTATAGAGTAGGCTCTTGTAGTTTGGATTAATCTTTTTAGATATTAGCTATATGGCTTTCAGGATAGCTAGAGATTTTCACTAGATATATGAGTGATGAGGTAAGAGTAGCTAATATTGAAGTTGCTGAATAGGTAGTGGACTGGGTAAAGATCTAGAGAGGGGTCTATACTATGAGCTAGTGGAAAGAATATATATATCTAGAGAGTAAGGAGAGAATTTCAATAGGTGAGAGAGTGGTTATATTTAATTTGAAAGGGATTGAAGGTGGCCTCCATAGGGGGTTGAGTAGGGAGTAGAGCTTTGTTATTATATTATATTGATATCAATTTGTAAAGTAATAAATGAAAGAGTCTAAATATCTATAAAAAAAAAAAAAAAAAAAAAATTCTCCAATATTATATATCCTATCTACAAATTGTTCAAGAAGGATACTAAGTTCCAATAGACTGACAGGTAACAATAAGCCTCTGAACTCTTAAGGTCTGTTTGAAATAAGTACTTATCTTGAAGAAACCTGACTAGTCTTAAGAGTTCAACTTATGGACAGATGTAAGCTCAATTGGACTAGAAGTTGTCCTTATATAAAAAAAGAATAAAGTTGAATATATAATTATATATCTCAGTCAAAGAATCTCTAGAGGAGAAAGAGAATATGAATCCTATAAGCTAGAGTATCTTGTAGTTATCTAGACTATAGAAAAGTTCAACTACTATCTTATCTGAAGACACTTTATTATTCTGACTGATCATTCGGCCCTATCTGGTTATTGACCATAAGTCAACCTAAAGGAATATTTATCAGATAGATTATGAAACTATAAGCTTATTATACAACCATTATGTTCTATTCAGAAAAAACCAATACTAAGATAGATATACCCTTACAGATACTCTAAAGGACCTATAATTAGAAAAATCAAAATGAATAAAGAACTCTACTATAGAATCATTATCTATCTAAGATACCAAATAATGCCCCAATATCTAGAAAAATAGATAAAATCTATTATCAATAGAATCTAGAAATAATTTAAAACTGATACATAGAGTAAAGAAAACCATTAGTCATATCAGAGCATAAGAAGGAATAAGTAATAAAATTATATATGAACTTAGATATCTAGAAGAAATAAATACTTATAATAAAGTAATAAGAATAATATAGTAGCTAGAAATAGAGAAAAATATCTGATATTTTATCAAGATCTATAATAAATATCAGAAATAGAAGTATGATTAGTAAAACCAGATATTGAGATCAGTAGATATAGAACTAGTACTATTTGTCTATATTGCAATAGATGTATGTAATTTGTCTACTATTCTTGATATTAACTAATAACTGATATATTATTATTATTATAGACCTTTTTACAAAATAAATAGAAGCAGAACCTCTCAAAAAAGCCAATATATAAGATATAGGTATTGTAATAAAATAATGCAAAGAAGATCTACAAGCCCTAGAAGATTATCAAAATAGAAGACAAAGTCTTAGTATATTGAAATATAGTAGAAGCTTCATAGTTACAAAAACTAGAACTTAAGTAAAATGAATCTTACATAGTGCAAAATATAAAATGAACTACCTTTTGGCTATAAAAACTATTAGATACAATTATCTCTATTATCATTTATTAAAACTAACTTAAGAAGTACTATGGCTAACCAACAAAGTACTGCTCTGGTCCTCAAGATCACAAGTGCTATTCAGTGTATAAAAAGTCAATAGTGTTTTACTGAGCTGCCAGCTATAGAGGAATTCTTTAATAGTATTCAAAGTATCATGCAGACTCACCTATTATAAATTTTATACTTTAAAGCCTACTAATATTATACTGAGTTTGAAGAGTACTTAAAGTTGGACAAATTACTGAATAAAAAACATATAACTAAAGAATAATAGATTGTAGAGTACTAGATATCCTATACAAAGATTACTATAGTTAAGTAGATCTATAAATTATTTATAGATAATAAACAAGCCCTGGCTCATTTTTAAGAAGTAGTCTCAGAAGATTTCTGATAGCTAAAGAGATATTATTAAAAGAATATAATCAAGTAGATTATATAGTATAATAATATATAATTGATCAAAGTATAAGAGTTTGAATAGGATGATTTAGAGATAAAATGACAATTGATCCAAATAAGGAATAATTATCAGAAGATAGATATTTGATCATAGTATTAGAATCAGATTTCTGATATAGTATAATATTAAAGTTTAGCAGTTACTTAATCTCTTAATTGTATAATTTATATAATTATATAAAAAGCATAGCTATACTGATCTTCCAGCTATATAGATCTTTCAGCTATATGAATTTCACAGATATACTAATCTCCCAACTATATAAAATAACTTACAGAAAAAGAAGTCTTAACTAAGCTACTATATAGCTGGTAAAACTTATATAAATATCTCTAGTATCTAGAGTAAATAAATCTCAAATTGTAATAGTTCAAGTAAAGAGATAAAAAACTAGTCAGCCTGGTGGCAGATATACTTCAAACTTATCAACCTTATATCTAAGAACTCTGAGGTGTCAAAAAAGATCAAGTATTCAAGATAAGAAAATCTACTGTACATGAATCTACTATCTATTTATATAAAATCAAAGCTATCAGATATATAATTCATCTATTCTTTAAATAGATACCAAGATGCTTTATTTGTTATATATACAATTTTTATAAAGACTATAAAAATATATACTCTCTACTAATTTACTTACAGATCCATTTATCATTATTCACTCAAGACCTATCTTGTCAAATTTTCTAAGCATTTATATGATAAGTTGGATGTATCAGACATAGTTATTAATATATATACAGAGAATATTTTAATACTTAGTATACTATTAATTATAACATCATTTCCCCAAGATTGATATATATTGATACAGTGGCTCTTTGTCATTCTTAAGAGAATATGTAGTGTCAAGGTACTCTGATCCTAACACCACTTCATGAATCACCAGCGCCCATTCAGATAGCAGCTCTACCTTGTCATACTTACCTTGGTTTTTGTAGAACAAGTCCAGGTTGTTCAGATATGTTGTCGTATCTCTCACTGATTACCAATACCTATTCGTAGAGCAGCTCTGCCTGGCCGTACATCTCCAAACAAATTGATGGGGTTGATGTGTCGGTATCGGTGTCGGGTGGAAGCTGGGGGTGGTGAGGGTCGAGGAGGAGGAAAGCGAGGCGAGAGTGTGTAAGAGGGCGGATGTATTGGAGATGATATAGAGAGACAAAGCAGAGGCGAAAAATGGTAGCGAGCGAGATAGGAGCGAAATGTTGTACATTTTCTGAAGAGCATGAATAACTTTTCATAACTTTTCTCTTCCAACCTATTGCATCCTTGTTTCCACCCACCAAATGCTCGCCATTCTCTCTGTCGCCACCATCCAAAGTACACCCTACTCTTCCGCGCACATACTTGGCCATCGCCTGTCGGGTCGCCGGAACTCGTGCTCTCATGCAGTAGTGTTTGGTTATCCATCACAACCAAATTGTAAACATTGTTCGCTCGTCTCCAAAGTGTATAAAGTGTATTTAATTTATTTTCAAAACATGGGCTCAGCTATAAATATTAACTACTAGCGAACTTCAGTTACGATCTCTAGACGTATCTCAAAGTATATACGCAAAGGACGTATTGCTACACATTGTTAATTATTGCATTCCCTCCGAAGATACCCAAAAAAAAAAAAAAAAAAGGTAAATAACCTACCACCCGAATTCTCAGCAAACCTACACAATGGTAAAGGACAATAAATAATGAGCGTTCGCCAGTGAATCAAGGCAGGAAATAAACAGGTACGAATGATGACATTACGAGTAAAATTACAAAAAAAACAAAACGAAAAGGCAAAACGACAAGTTGCGAAAGACGGCAGAAAAATGTTGGAAGTCTGATTCGGATAAGGGGGGAAACTTCCGGCAACGTTAGAGACGTCGAGGCCTAGGCCGAGTCGTCTAACAGGGACCGAAGTCCAACCAGGTTAAGGTGCGAAACCTTGGTTCTTGTCAGTGACTGTGAGCAGATACCAAGGCAAAAAATGCCAAGGACAAAGCTTAACCGATTTAAGCGCGGTACGCACAGCACGGTTCGACGCGCGTTCACGGCGGGGACTCTCAACCGGAAGGGGGAGTACCACCGAAATGTCGGCGCATACGCAGTATAACGAAGCATTGCGGGAAGATCCCAAGAAGAAGAAACAAGGAGGAAACCTCCGGCAACGTTAGAGACGTCGAGGCATAAGCCGAGTCGTCTAACAGGGACCGAAGTCCAACCAGGTAAAGGTCCTTAGGAATAAGGGCGAAAACCTGGTTCTTGTCAGTGACTGTGAGCAGATGCCAAAGGAAACAAATGCCGAGGCAAAAGCTTAACCGATTTAAGCGCGGTACGCACAGCACGGTTCGACACGCGTTCACGGCGGGGACTCTCAACCAGAAGGGGGAGTACCCCGACATGTCAGCGCATACGCAGTATAACGAAGCATTGCAGGAAGGATCCCAAGAAGAAACGAATCAGGCGAGCCGAACTCGGAAAAGAAGAGAGTAATGTCCATGGGGGGGCCGAAAGCGAAAAAGGCGATCGGAGGTAAAAGACTGAATCAGGAAATAAGAGAGTAATGTCGATGGGGGGGCCGAAAGCGAAAAAGGTGATCGGGGGCAAGAGACCGACCCAGAAAATAACAACAGAGTAATGTCGATGAGGGAGCCGAAAGCGAAAAAGGCGATCGGGGGCAAAAGACCAAACCAGCACCGCGCACAATTACCAACACAAACTCACACCACAATGAAGGAAGATGAATGAACCAAAGACGAACCTTATTGATTGTGCTCTAATCGCGAATGGTTTCTATGACAATCCGAGCACTTGTGTAATAAAAGTCAACGCCAGGTAGGGATAGGCTTGGCTGAGCAGATCTATTCGCTTTAATGGTGTTCCAGGCCCAGCAGACCCCGAGGATACCGAGAGCTACCAACGTGGTGGAAGTCGGTGTCGATGTAGACTGGAAGCCAATGTTAACGGCGTTGTAGAACTCGAATGTCGACGGAGGGGGCAGAAGGGTAGGTAGATGCACTACCCCGCGGTTTGATGCCGCCCCATAAACTTAATATCTTCGGTTATTTCCTTGAGGAAATTCGGAATGGCTTCCGTGATCATCTGTAAATGGTGAAATGCATTGCGTTGTGTTGGAATGAGAAGGCAAAGTCTAGAACACGAAAAATACGCAAACAAAATGCGAACGGAACGTGAAAAGAACGCGAAATGAACCTGAAAAGAACGCGAAAAGGGAGTGCAAAAAGATCGGGCGGCGTAAGATGTTGTGTTGGAATGGGAAGCTTACCGTTACGATGCAGAGCGGAGGTAGCAGAGCGGAGGTAGCAGAGCGGAGGTAGCAGCAGAGCGGAGGTAGCAGAGCGGAGGTAGCAGAGCGGAGGTAGCAGAGCGGAGGTAGCAGAGCGGAGGTAGCAGAGTGAGAGTAGCAGAGCAGAGAAGGCCCTAATATATATTTACGAAAAATCTCTGCTGACTGATGACGTAATATAAATTTATTGTTTCATGCGCAGGACTGGATTTTCACGTCCCAAACATCAGCGCCCTAGACACGGCGCCCTATACAATGGCGCCCAAGACATTCCTGCGATCATTGACTCATTATATTAGCTGCACCATGGATGCATAGCGCTCGCATTTGCATTTTATTCTAGACTCGATTCAGCCCATTTGGCTTTGTATCAAACAATAAATCGTGTTCAGAGACCAGCGTTTCGATAGTACGTGCAAGCAATCAAATCATATTTAATGACATTTGTGTATATAGGCGTAACAACGGATGATTAGCCTATGATCAAAATGGACGGACAGACAATTAATATTGATCAACGATCAAATGCAGCCTGGCGATCAAATGCAGACTGACGAAACACAGACCGACGGCTAAACACAGATCGCCATTAAAACGCTGCAGCCAATTAAACACAGATCGACAATAATGGCGCTTTATTCACACTAAATAAATATACACCACATTGCTCTTCAAGGAAACAAATTATTAATTGATTTTCCCGACGTAACAACATTGTATTTCGCAGTAGAAGCCGAAGTAGCCGACACAGGGTTCTTATTTTTGAAATTGGCAAGAAATCTAGTGTCAGTTCCGGTGAGGGAACCGCTTCCGCTGAGAACGTTGGCGACGCAATTTCCTCCGATATAAGAACAAGTCGATCTGCTTGACATAGGGGCGAAGGCTTTTCCTTTAAATAGGGGTTTCGACATTTTCGAAGTAATTACCTTAACTAAGAACAGCCCAGTTTCGAAGGCGTGGCCATCAACAGTCGGCCAATAATTGTTGACGGCGTGAAGGAGGGTGTTAACCGTGTTGCCGCCGCCGACTTTAGGTCCTCGACCAGAGGTGTTGTGGATGCGATTGCCGGAAAAAGTGATTTGATCGCTCTAGCCGGGGAAAGCATGGTCCAATAATGGTCTCCATTGCAAGACGCCGACGACAGGGGTAACTTTTGCTGTTGGCAAGCTTTGAGTAATTGTAGTGATCGTGGTGGTACACTGCGTGTGCTCGAGATCTGCCGGTAAGAGCTCCACGAGTCTCGCTTCATCGAAGCTGACGTGCCGAAAGGACCCATGCAAGAAAGTAAGAAGGGGAAGCCTTTTCCGTTGCGCCACACCTCAAGTCTCCTGCAGGAGATTGCCGCAGGCCGCAACAATGTACATGCTCTCGGTTCTAGTTATTGCCCGACAATTCAAAGACTGTCTACTTTGTCCCCCTTACGCATACCTCGCTGTTGGTGCCCAGATGAAGTTTGACAAGACGCGGAAGACCTGCATCTATATTGACAGCTACTTCCCAGCCAAGGGTCGTGTGCCTTCGGCCGTCCGGTTCGTCACATTTCGACAGACCTTCGGCCACTCTCTTGCATCACAATTCCCTGACTTTACCTTATACTCCACTGTAAAGGGAGATCTTGCTCACATTCGCCATCTCCGCTTGATCATCCAGACGGAGTCACGTATTCATGGCCCATTGACTTGAGGTCGAGTCCATCCTCGCCCGGTTCAACCGCGGTCTGCATCAGCATTTGTACACGTCTTTTGTATGTTGGTCACACAATATCTCATCTGCATCTGAATTTCCACTGGAATCAGTACAACTGCACGAGCGATGATTTTAACTATTACACCTCTGACAATAATGTCTGGCTCAACATGCCATTTGTCTGGTTGTGAGCTAGAGATTAGTCCAAGAGCTCCAAAACTTGTCCTAACCTATGTAAACACTTGATCTAATCTAGAAATCAAATCAATCTGAAAAACCCCATCCTAGTAGTATATATTAATTAAAATTGAAATTTTTTTTATTTTTAATAATTAGAATACTTATATAGTTAATAATTATTTAATGATATATTAAAATAGACTATTAGTTATAATCAAATACTATTATTTTATATAAATATTGTGATGAGCAGTATAACCATATTACTGAAATTATAAATTAGCCACATATTATATCTAGTACACTAGACAACCAAGACTGCTTTACTACACCAATCTATATAATTAGCCAGAGATACCAGAAACAGTATGTTTACCTATTCTGACCCAGTATACCATACCAGCCCAATACACTGTACCAGTTCAGTATGCTGGACCATCCAGGAATACTTATCATAGATAGCAATCTATAATTAGCCATATAGCAACCAGATAGTAACTGTAACTGTATAAAATACCCCAGAGATAAGAGTGAATAATCCTCTATCTGAAAATTTCAAAAGCAAAAGACAAGTCTGTCTACCACACTTTAAGAGGTATTTTTTTTTTTTTTTTTTTTTTTTTTTTTTTTTTTTTTTTTTTTTTTTTTTTTTTTT
>RBNI01006893.1:0-10872 GCA_003990745.1 Jimgerdemannia flammicorona | reverse complement strand
AAAAAAAAAAAAAAAAAAAAAAAAAAAAAAAAAAAAAAAAAAAAATTAAGTATTATATTATACTTATATAAATAGGTATTATAGAGATAAAAACAACTACATATTTGATATGTATATATACTGATTATTATAGAAATAATCTGTTTATTATTTACAACTAGTTTAATAGTTTATAACTGTAAAATGAAAAATATCAGAGGACCTTTCTCTGGTACAATTCACATTATACCAACTTCAAGCAATGTTTTTCCACACAACTCAGAGAAAAGGTACTAGCAAAATATCATTGAGTAAGAGTTCTGATAGGTATACTGGATCAGATAGACTTGGGGCATTCAGCTGACAGCATGAGGAGAGAGATTATGGCCTGGGGATAGGTGCTTTTGGAGGAGTAAATGGTAGAGAGAGCTCTGGAGAGAGGTTAGTATCTGATAGAAATGAGGGCAGATCTAGGCCCCTAAGTTTTATAGATAAGGTAAAGGAGAGTGGGTGGCCAGCTAGAGCTAGGGCTAGTATTGCTGAGAGAAAGGAAAAGACTAGCATAGAGAGAAAGAGAGGCCCTCAGTCTGGAGGAGTGAGTGTAGGTGCTGGGAGTACTATAGCTGAGAGCAGTGGAGTAACTGCTGATGATAGTGTGATAGTGGATCTGGAAAAAAAAAGAGATGTGATGACTAATAGAGAGACTGGGCAGAGGGCCCAAAAGAGGCAGGGAGACCTGGCTGATAGTGTGACAGGTCTGGCAGTAGTACTATTACTCAAGAAGTTGATCTCAGAGTTTACTGTCACCTTGTCTTTCAAGGACTGGTTGTGATAGTGAAGATGGTGTTGGAGCTTATATTGAAGTAGATAGTAGGAGCAGCCTCAGCAAAGTTCCTGAGAGGTATGGAGGGGGTGGAGGTGGGCTTTGAGGAGACAGGACTACTGGAGGAGGTATTGAAGGCTGGGCTGGCTATAGAAGAAGTGGTATTATTAATAGCATAGTACTTAAGGTGGACCTGAGAGTGGTCCAGCTCCTAGTGAAAGAGATATCCATAGTAACAATAGTTGAGATGAGACATAGAGTTGAGGAGGTCATGGCAGAGTATGAGAAAGTGGTTGATATTGAATTTCAGATATAGGAAGGGATTAATTTCTGGACTGATGTTATAGATATCAGAATTAGGCTGACTGGGAGGGAGGCTACTGAGAAGACCTGGGACTGGTCTTCAGTGATACTGTGAGAAGCCTTTATCTATAAGGTGTTGAGGGTGAAGGAGAGTGATGAGGAGGAGGAGGACCTACTAGAGGCTCTGGAGGAACTTAGTAGAGCAGTAGAATGTCAAGCAAAGGCATGGAAGGCCTATGTGGATTCAATGCATTTGGTTGTAGTAGATGGAAAGCATATCCAAGTGGACAAAAGACAGTGGGAGAGAGCACAGAGAAGGAAGAAACTGAGAGAGCTGTTGGTAGTCTGAAGGAGAAGGTGGCCATGGGGTTGGGTAGAGTAGAGGCTGCTGAGAGGACATAGGTAAGTATTTGGGCCAGTGGAGGAGGGGAACAGAAGATGGCAGGTGATCAAACAAGTAGGGTGGCTAGAGATAAGATGCTGTATGATAATGGTGTTCTAGAGGTCTGAGAGAAGGAGGAGGTGAGAAGAGTACCAGCTACCATAGGGAGGGTACAAGCTGGTGAAGATGTAGAGATGAGAAGTATACAAGGATTTAGTTTGGAGTATCAGATGCAGAGATGGGGGAGTAGGTGGTGGGAACCAAGAAGGATGAGTTGGTTGACATCTCTGAGGAGGAGTGGGAAGAATCTAGCAGTGCTGGTATAGATACTTCAATGCTGAGAGAGAGGAGGTCAGATACTCTTAGAGGTAAGGATATTGGGGACTTATGGCAGATGTACCACATAATGCATAACTTGGCAGCAGAGAAATTGAGAGATATGGATCAGTAAGTTGTCAGTAAGAAATATTGAGAGAGGGTACTCTATAGCAATAGTGTGGTGGAGGTTCTTAAGGTTGAGATATTGGCCATCTTTATAGAGAAGGAGGGGTATGAGGTTGATGAAGCAAGAGAGAAGGAGCTGGCAGTAGCAGTAGGGAAACAGATAGCCTTCTGGTGGAAGCAGGGGTAGGGGCTTCAACTTTTGCAGAGAGTATATCAAGAGTATTGAGATATGATAGAGGAGAAGGAGGATATAGAGCTGGCTGACCTTCTGGCTAGATTGAAGGCTAAAAGGATGGAGAATGTGGAGATTACTATAGAGTATGGATTAGACTTAGCAAGAGAGGAGATAAGTATAGAGTTGTGAAGAGAACATTCTTTTTAAATATTTATTCCCAATGAACAGTACAACCAATATCTTTTCTTTAAATATGAATGGGCTACAGGGCTCTGGGAGACAGTATAACATTTTTACTTAGTTTAAGGTATTGGAGACTGACCTCTTCCTGTTACAGGATATATGATGTGAGGAGGATGTAGATCAAGTAGAGTGGACAAGAGAATGGAGGGGGCACTGTAGTGTGGAAGAGCAAAGTAGTAATTCTGGTGAGGAAGGATAGAGGAGAAATAGGTGGAGTCAGGAGTTGAGGTAACTGATTGGTATGGGGGAAGTGGATTTGGCCAGGCTGGGCACTAGTAGAGGTTGGCTCTTACTACTGTTCAGCCATCAGGAGTGAGCAGGTGGTATAGATTAATGGACTATTAGAGGGGGGTATTCTAGTGAAGGATGGGGTAGACATTCTGATAGATGACTTCAATATGATCAGAAATCTTCAGTTGGACAGAACTGATAGAGAGAGGATTGCTAGAGGTAGAAGTGATGGTCTAGATGCCTGGGAGGAGATGGAGGATCTTAGCTCTTTGGGAGATGCAGGAAGGATACTGTAGGGAGAGAAGAGGATATATACTCATTAGGTCAATGGTCTAGATATGAGAATTGACTGGATACTGATAGCAGACTATTGGGGGAGAGATGTTTAGAAGTCATTAGAGATAGAGTGATGCCCTTGGTCAGACTACTAGGGTATGATAGGGAAGGGCCAGTTTGGGGAGAGTAGAGATGGGTCCAGATATTGATGTCTTAATATCTCTCTACTGGTAGAGAGTAAGCTATAGGATCTCTGGGAAGCAGAGGTATAGTTGAAGATGATGGGTTGGAATCTTGAGAGAGCACTGGTTGTAGTTAGGTGAGTGAGACTGAAAGAGACTGCAAAGACATACTGGGGAGAGGCTAGTAGGTTTGCTGGAAACCAGCAATAGAGGAGAGTGAGGTGAGCTTCTTCTAGGTTAGTATGCCTACAGCTAAGGTGGGCTGAGTTATTAGATCTAAAGAGAGTGGAGGACTGGCAACTGGTGTAAGTCAAACTTGAGATTGTAGAGATGCAGTAAATACTTAGAGAGGAGGAGGAGACATATATGAAGAGTATAGCTACTCAGCTGAGATAGCAGGGGCTTGAAGAGAAGGAAAGGTCTTCATGGTATCTTACAAGACTCTTTCAGGCAAGAAGGGTGCAATAATGGTGAGAGAGGATCTTGGATACTAAGAGCTCATATCTTAATCCAATCTGGTACTCTTCTGTTAATCTTTATATTATAATACTAATAAATTAGATATATAAAAGTAATTTATTATGAGGTATAAAATTGTTTAGAATAGACATGACTACTCAAGATTCTATTTTTTGATCTTCATCAATAGTACAGATATAGATCTTCAATTTACAGCAATTGTATAATAAATAATATACTAATAGAATTATTATATTGCAGATAATCAATAGTGACTATTGGTTCTAAGTTTTGAGTTTTTGAGGAAGTACTGGGTTCTGAGTTATCTAATACAGTAGGGTCTAAGTATTGCTTTCAGGTCCTTGTTCCAGGAGAGTATTCCAAGTTGATCAGGCTTAGAATTATTAATAAGTCAGATCTGAGAGTTATAAGAATACTGCTTTATTCTTATATTTAGAAAAAGTGGAGCTGAGGTTGTAATTCACTCAGTATAGAGGGTATTTATATATATTTGAGACTATAGCTAAATATAGTGTACTGGGTATATCCATATATAGTTATACTACTTAAGATAACTGTGACTGCTAGTTGAAAATTCTGTAGGAATTTATATAGGAATTTCTATAAAAATTTCTGTTGGAAATTCCAGAGGCTTGTAATGATTCATTATATTCTTTCTTTCTTTGCTTAAGCCTACTTGTTAGACTCAGCACTAAACTCTAGATATTTCTCAAACTGGAAAGCAGTATACTGGACTACTTGAAAGAAAATTTTGCTCTATTGTTCATTATTCAGGTTAGTGATATTCTCAGGAGATACTCTATAAAGATAGTCAAGGGCTTGGGGTAGGGTGCAGAAAAGGACATAAAGTCTTTTGGCAACTATATATGTATGATGGTTGATGAAAAGGCAGACTTATTGTTTAGTGGTACTGAAGATAGCTTATTGATAGATAAGGTATCCTATCTCATAGTACTTCTTAAGTTCTTATTGATATCAGAAAGTCTGAAAATACTATATTCTTCTAAGACATTGTTGGGCTTTATTTGGATCTAAGTCTCCAGAGATATTTAGGTTAACAGATAGTGGTTCAAGTGTAGTTCTATTAGTGTTCAATTGCTCTAAGAGCTACAGCAGCAATCTTATTCTTGACTTATTCTTGGTATTATTACTGAATACTCATATTGAGATAGGTGAGTTATCTATTGTGATGAGCAACAGAATTGCACTGCTGAAATTATAAATTAGCCATATACTATATCTAGTATACTAAGTAACCAAGACTACTTTACTATACCAATCTATATATTTAACCAGAGATATCAAAAATAGTATGTTTATCTGTATCCTCTAGGTATACTATACTCTCAAGGTACACTATACCCTCAAGATACACTGTACCCTCAAGGAACACTTGTCATAATTAGCAATCTATAGTTAGCAATATAGTAATCAGTAGTAATCACAACTGTATAAAATACCTCAGAGATAAGAGTGAATAAACCTCATCTCTTTCCAGTACCATTCGGGTTACACAACCTTTGGAGAGCACTTACAACATTGTTTTTGGCGAAAAGAGACTAACGATATGACGACCGATAAGCAACCTGAGGTGCATACTGGGCAGGGTGGCCCAGGCGCTTTCGACTGGCAGCAGGTGGGGCAGGGTCCAGGCCTGGGGGGGGGCATGAGGGGGCTGCTGGCCAGTGGATGTGGAAGGGGTGGCGGAGGTGGCGGAGGCTTTGGATCTGGGGGGCGAGCTTCGCAGAGACGGTAAAGAGGAGACAACAGGCATCAGGACTGGAGGGCTGGCTGAGAAAGGGGAGGGAGACTGAGAAGGAGAAGGTGCCAGTGCAGGGGGGAGCAGCCCTTGGAAGAGGGGGTGGTAGAGCTGGGGGAGTAGCAGCTGGGGGGAGTGTGACTGCTGATGGCGGTGGGACTGTCGATCTGGAAAAAAATCCAGATGTGACAGCTGATGGCGAGGCTGAGCGGATGAGGCTTAGATAACAAGGGGACTTGGCCGATGGTGTAACGGGTCTAGCGGTGGCCCCGTTGCTCAAAAAATCGATCTCGGCATTCGCGGTTACACTGTGCTTCTGGGGCCTAGCAGTGATGGCAAAAATGGTGTTGGGGCTCATTACTAAGCAGGTGGCAGGGGCTGCATCCATAAAGTTTTTGAAGGGCCTGGAGGGAGTGGAGGTTGGTTTTGAGGAGGTGGCCCCATTGGAGGAGGCATTGAAGGTTAGATTGGTGGTTGGAGAGGTATGTGTTCCAATGGCATGCTGTCTGAAGTGGGATCCAAGAGTGGTCCAACTGCTGGTAAAAGGAGTGCCGATGGTGACAGCGATGGAGACGAGAAAGAGGGTTGAGGACTTCATGGCGGAATATGGAGAGGTGGTAGATGTCAGATTTCGGGTCTGGGAAGGGACTATGCTCAGGACTGGGGATGTGGATGTGTGGATTAGGCTGGCTGAGAAGGAAGCTACTGGAAAGGCAAGGGACTGGCCTTCGGCGATGGTCTGGAGAGTGATTTTGTGTAAGGTGATGAGGGTGAAGGGAAGTGAGGAGGAGGAGGAGGATTTGTTGGAAGCACTAAAAGAGTTGGA
The DNA here is from genome assembly GCA_003990745.1 of Jimgerdemannia flammicorona. Classification (NCBI taxonomy): domain Eukaryota; kingdom Fungi; phylum Mucoromycota; class Endogonomycetes; order Endogonales; family Endogonaceae; genus Jimgerdemannia; species Jimgerdemannia flammicorona. The sequence goes on along the minus strand of RBNI01006893.1, from coordinate 4,769 downwards.
GGGTGCTGTGGAGAAGTGGGCGAAGGCTTGGGCAGCCTTCATGGAGGCAACACACTTGGAGGTGGTGGATGGAAAGTGGATTCGAGTGAACAAGAAGCAGTGGGAAAGGGATCAGAGGCGTAGGAGGCAGAAAGAATTGCTGGCCAAGCTGGACAACAGGTCACTGGGGAATGCGAGCGAGGGGAAGGGTGCTGGGGGTGCCGGAGCGAGTATCTGGGCTGGTGAGAGAGAGGGGAAGAACAAGAAGGCAGAAGGAGAGGAGGAGGAGAAGACTAGTAGGGATCTATTTGCAGATGGCACACTGGAGGTTTGGGAGGAGGATTGGGAGAGCTCCCCTATCCCTACCCCCCTTATTAGGCGTGGCCCGGCTTCCCGAAACAGGGTGGTAGAGGATGTGCAGATGCGAGGGGCCCAGAAGGTGCATTTCGGGGTTCCAGAGGTGGTGTATGGTGGACAGGAGGTGGCTACTGGTGAGGAGGAACTGGTGGATGTCCCAGAGGTATGGGATGAGTCTGCGAGTGTCGGGGCTGACACCACTATGTTGGATGGAGGGAGGCTGGCGACTCCGGGGGGGAAGGAGGTGGGGAACTTGATTTGGATGCGGCGGATGATGAATGACCTGGCAGCAGAGGAGTTGGGGGAGGTGGACTTACGGGTGATGAGTGATGAGCACTGGGCTGGAATACTGCAGGGGGATGGAGTGACAAAGGCATTGACAGCGGAAATTCTTGCGGTGTACCTAGCAGAGGAGGGGTATGAGGTGGATAAGGAGAGGGAGGCAGAGATGGCAGTCGTTGTGGGGGAGAGGGCTGAATACTGTTGGAATGAGCGTCATGGACTGCGGCTCTGGCAGGAAGTGTGCATCGAATATCGGGAGGAGTTCGAGGAGAAGGCCGATGATGAGATGAATGAACTGCTGGCTGGATTGGAGGCTCAGAGGAGGGAGGAGGAGGAGGTGGCTACAGAACACAATCTAGACATGGCGCAGGAGGAGATGAGTATGGAGCAGTAGAGATTGATTGACAAAACTACATATATCATTATGAACAGTACAACTAACATTTTTTCTCTAAATGTGAATGGGCTATGGGGGGCTACTCGATGTAGAAACATTTTTTCTTAGATGAAGGGATTGGAGGCCGATCTCTTCCTACTGCAGGATGTTAGGTGTGAGAATGATTTCGATAAGAAGGAGTGGACGAGAGAATGGGGAGGTGCTGCGATTTGGAAGGGCAAGGTTGAAATTTTGGTTCAGAGAGGTCGAGGGGAGATACAGGATGTGTGATGCTGGGGGGAGAGACTAGTCTGGGGAGAGTGGATTCGTGCAGGTTGGGAGCCAGTTACTGTTGGCTCCTGCTACTGTCCCACAGTTCGGAGTGAGTAGGTAGATTGGATGACAGGTTTACTGGAGAACAGGAACTTTGTAGAGGCTGGAGTGGATGTGCTTGGGGGTGACTTCAATATGGTTTGGGACACACTATTGGATAGAACAGATGGAGGACGAGGTGCTGAGAGCAGGAGTGGAGGACTAGCAGCTTGGGAGGAGGTCAAGAGACTAAGTGCACTGGTAGACACTGGGAGGGAGTACTGGGGAAATAGGAGGGTTTATACACATTGGGCAGGGGGTCTGGGGACAAGAATCGACTGGATACTGACAGCCAGCTGCTGGGGCCTAGATGTTTAGAAGTCATTGGAGGTAGAATGGTGTCCATGGTCGGACCACTGGGGGCTTTTAGGACAGGGGCACTTTGGGGGAAGTGGGGATGGGCCTGGACATTGGCGCCTCAATTCCTCTTTGTTAGATGACAAGACCCGGTGGGATGGGTGGGCTACAGACATTCAGCGGAGGGTGGAGAATTGGCAGCAGGAGGGTGTCTTTGTGGGAGTTCGGTGGATGAGGTTGAAGGAGATGGCCAAGATTTATTGGAGCGAGGCTGGCAAGGAGGCTGGGAAGCAGAGGAGACATAGAGTGCACTGGGCTTCTACTAGATTAACTAAGCTACTGGAGGAGTGGGCAAGGTTAAAAATGTTGGAGGGAGAAGAGGATTGGAGGTTAATGAGGGCGAAAATGGAGGTCAGGGAGCTACAACAGGTGCTGTGGGAAGAAGAGGAAATGAGGATACAGGGTTTGGCAGCACGTCTCCGCTGGCAGGATTTGGAGGAAGGGGAGAGGCCTTCCAAGTTTCTTACAAGGGCTCTTAGGGCGAGATGGGTACAGCAGCGGTGGGAAGGGGTGCTAGATGCTGAGGGTGTGCTGGTGCATAGAGTACAGGACATTCTTGGATCACTGAAGGAGAGATGGGGTGGATTGTGGAGTGAGGAGGAGAGTGGGACAGATGCTGTGACTATTGACCAAGCTTTGGAGAATTGGTGCCCACCACAAGTCGAAGGGCTAGATGATCTGGTGATACCGGTACAAGAAGATGAGATCCACCAGGTTCTTGCCATGACAACGCCGGGTATGGCACCTGGAGAGGATGGTCTGCCCTGGGACTTTTGGAAGCGAATGGTTGGAGTCCCAGGGGTGATGGGAGAGATGACAGCATTGTGTGACTCCATTCTACAGACTGGGAGGTGGGTGGGGGAGCAAGACCTTGGGCTGGTGATGCTACTATACAAAAACAAAGGAAGGCGGGAGGATTGGAAGAACTGGCGGCCGATAATGCTGCTTGATATGGACAGGAAGTTGGTGACCAAGGTGGTGGTGGCGAGATTACAGAAGGTGGCCCAGCAAGTTGTGGGTATGGAGCAGAGGGGATTTGTGGGCGGTCGGCTCATCAGGGATGGCACTGCCTGGATACATGGAGTTATTGAAGGGGCAAGAGCTTGTGGACTGGATGGGCGACTAGTCTTCTTGGACCAGGAGAAGGCTTATGACCGGGTGCGCAGAGTCTGGCTGGCGAAAGTTTTGGATAGGATGGGGGTTCTGCCCCAATTCCGGTCAGTGATGGTTAGCCTACTGGAAGGGAGTAGGGCAGCGATTATGTGCAATAGTCATCGAGGGGTAGCATTCCCCTTGGGTAGGGGGGTGCCCCAGGGGGACCCACTGTCCCCTATTTTGTACACTCTTTCTCTGGAACCCCTTATGGATAGAATTTGGTGGAAGATAGAAGGACTCTCAGTTTTTGGCATAGGATGGAAAGTTGGGGCCTTCACAGATGATATGGTGGTTGGTTTGGGTTCGGTTGCTGACGTTGATGAACTCAAGAAGACTGTGGAGTGGTATGAGGAGCACTCAGGAGCGAAGTTGAATTGGCATAAGTGTGAAATGATGGTGCTCGGTAATGGTTTGGTGGGAGGGGAGGTTATAGGAACAATTGTCCCCACTGGTGAGGCAGTGCGGTATTTGGGCATCTATCTGTCTGTCTATGGGTCGGTGCTGCCCAGGCTATGGTGGGAGCAGAGGATTGGAATCTGGGAGGAGGCCCTGTGGAGTTGGGGGGGTAGACATTTCTCTCTGGCAGAGAGGGTCTTGATTTTGAATGTCTACTGGCTGCCGAAGTTGTGGTACCTGGCTTATCATCTGGACTTCCCAGCTTGGGTGGTGAAGCGATTGGTGAAGTCAGCAAAGGGATGGATCTGGGCTGGAAGGTGGAGTCAGATTGATTGGGAGGCCTTGTCCCTACCAGTGGCAAGAGGTGGTCTGGGGCTGGTTGACTTCCCGAAATGACTACGCTGCTTGAGGGCATGGTGGCTAAAGAGGGCAGTAGAATTGGGAGGTGGTAGTTGGGTTCCTCTGCTACAGAGAGTCTGGGAGAGGCGGACATCACCAAGGGGCGCAATTGGGGACCTCCTCGCATTAGTTGGACTTCGGGATACTAAGTGACTGCATTATAGGGGATTTTGGTGGGGGATAGCAGAGGGGGCACACCGCATTGGAATTCGTTGGCAGGGGAATGAAGGAGAGGAGGATTGGGGCCCAGTGATGTGGAGATGGGATCGTGTATTGCTGGGTGGTGTCCCTTTAATTGAGTTCGACATTGGTGATGGAATGGAATGCCAGAGGGGACCAGACCAGGATCTGTGGCCTAGCAGTTGGCAAGGAGTCGGAATTGGAGAAGAGTGGAACTGGCATGGTGTCTGGACTTGGAGTACTGCAGTGAAAAAGTGGATGCCACCAAAGTACTGGGTGGTCTGGTGGCATATGCTGCGGAGGAATGTGATGCTCAACTTTCACTCAGGGCACCTCATTGTAGGGGGGTGCTTTGACTGTGAAGAGTGTCATGATGTAGGGCAGGAAGGGGGTTGGGTACAGATGCCTGAACATTGGCTAGGAGAGTGTGAGATGTTGGGGAAATTTTGGTGCATGATTGGGGAATGCTTGGGGGTACAGCGTAGGGAAGACGAGGTATGAGGGAGGTGGGAAGACTTGAGGGAATGATTGGTAGGGGGGATAGGGAAGGAGTGGATTACTTTGGGCTGGGCATTGGCTATTTGGGTAGGTCTTGCCAGTCATTGGCTATTTGTATTTGAGGGTGGGAGCAGGCAGGGCTTGGGGGACCAGTTGGCGAGGTGGCGCTGGCTGATGGAAGATACCTTAACAGGTTGGTGGCTTGGTTGGGGGTTGCAGGGTGGTCGGAGACACTGCTTAGTGGAGAAAATTTGTGGCCAGAGTGGGGGGAGAGTGGGTATAGTGGGTGATAGGGTAATCTTCATTCAGGAGGAGGTGGGGAGGAGCCCCCCTATGGGGATTGGGTAGTGGGTGGTGATGTTGTATACTTATTCATAGACTGGTAATAAAGGCGGAGTCTAAGTGACTATAAAAAAAA
>RBNI01006892.1:0-10874 GCA_003990745.1 Jimgerdemannia flammicorona | reverse complement strand
AAAAAAAAAAAAGTCAATTTCACTCCTTTCACTTGCCCTCTTCCCCCTCGCTACTCAAACTGCAACCACTGCCGGCGAATGCGTCACGCTGAACCGAACGTCACCGAGGGTGCCACCAACCACACAGCAAAATGTCAAAGCAAGTCAAACCCTCACCAGCACGACCCATTCTCCATTCGCAACCATTCTACGAAAGCCCATTGAAGAAACAGCTAGCGCACCATGACGACGACGACGACGATCCTACCTTTCAAAACATTCACAGTCCTCATATTTCTTATAGCCCCGTCAACGAGGCCCGTGACAAGATGCTGGCCGTCATGTCTCGAAAGCTCTCGTCCATCCATCAAGACCCACCCGTTCGTCAGCAGCAGCAGCAACAGCAGCAAACCCAACAGAAACAGAACGCGCCGTCCTTCCCCCCTCAACACTTTCAATTTCTCTCCTTCCCAGCCCCAAATCTATATCGCACCTCCCTTCAGCTAACCTCTGAGCTTGACCTCCAGAAATGGTGGATCAACCTCGTCGACGTCCTTTCCAGCTCGTCGTACCACGCCTCCCGCGTTTTGCTCAGTTTCCCGCATGACAATACAGACCCATTTCACACCCCGTGGGGCGTCAAGGCCATCTACAACAAGAACGGCGCCACCGGCCAGGCCATCATGACCGCCACAACCAACGGCCTCACCGACCCGGTACTCGAGCAGCAACAGCAGCAACAGCAACAACAACAGCAGCAGCAGCAGGGCAAAAGCCCAAAAATCTCGAGCCACCACATTCCGCTCTGCTTCGACACTCTTCAGTCCTTCGACCGCGAGCCAGAGCCGCTGGTGGACGATCACGGAATTCAACGTATCCTGCGGCGCGGCAAGTTCGTGGTCCTGTCAAGGGAGTACCGTACTGCGAAGCCGGCAACAATACCGGTGCCCACCCCGTCGAGGCCATCAGCAGCTCTCGACCGTGACGACGACCGAGAGGCGTTCCGGAAGGGGATTCGGCGGCGCTTCGACGAAGGGAGCAAGGCCATGGCGTCGTCAGCGCGGCGTCGGTCGTTCAGTTGGGCCGAGCTACGCCAGCACCGCGAACTCGCAGAGTCGTTCCATGAGGAAGTGCCCTGGGGTGGCGCTGTGGACACGCCTGCCTTATACAGTCTGGAGGAAGGTGACCACAACTACTTTGGCTCCGAGGATGATCTCGCAGGGACCGCGGACTCGGACCATTTCGATCATCATTACCGTCATCATCACAACGGCGAGCAACACCCGTCGTACGACTACGACGAGTACGAACAGTCGCAACCGTCGCCTTGGTCACAATCTCCGGCGCCATCGCCCGCGATGATGGATCCAGACGTGAATCCGTTCTTTCAGTCGCCTCCTAACATTGATGACGATGCATTTAATCCGACATCTCCCTCGTCTTACGATAGCACAACGATCCCCTACCCGCCCCCTGTCTCCAACGTCCATTCCATCATCCACATTCCCATCGTTTATCCAGCATCGTTCACAGATAATCCGAGCCAGCAAAGGCATCCGCCCACCCCTGTCGCCATCCTCTCGTTCCTCTCCGTCCTCGTTCCCTACCCAGCCGTCCTCCTCGGCAGTCTTACGTCTCTGGCGCCCTTCGTCGCCTCCAGCTTGACCAGCGCCCTGGCGCACGGCCATCTCCAGCGTCAGCTCCGCTTCAACCACCACCAACACCACCACACCCACCATTGCTCGTGTCACTCCCACACTGCGAGCACCACCCCAACTCCTACGGCCTCGTCGACCATGAGGGGATTCGAGTCCAATACCACCACGCCAACGCCGACCTCGTCCCACCTGCGCACGCACGGCGGCGCAGCCGCACACGACCCCTCATGCGCTTACGCATTCGACTCGACAACCGCCACGTGGATCAGCTCGTCTGCTTCGTCCTCGTCCTCGCAGTCCACTCCTATGTGGGACGCGTCTACCACGCCGACGGGGACGCCGGCAAGGCCGCCCGGCATGACACGGCGGAGGTCATCGTCCGTGTCGTCGCCGCTCAATTCGCCAGGACTTGGGAGAGGTAGAACTGTTGCGACCCCTTCGTTTGCGGCGGCGCTTGTCGGGGATACGGGAGCAAAGGACAAGGGGAAGGGGGTTCCGGATCTCAGGGCCACGATGGGAGAGATGGGGGTCCAGACAGCGAGCGGTAACGGGGTAGGCAACACCCCCAACACCTCCGACACAACGGCGAAAGGCGCTAAGACGCCTTATTACCCACAGCCTCTCACCCCCACTACCTCGACCAAACCACCCCGCCGCTCTCTCAGCGATCCCAAAAGATTGTCAGGCGTGATCGCTGCGGTCACCACCTCGAAGCACCACAAGCATAGGCACCAGAATCGGTCCAAGACTAAACCCATCTCGCCTGACGACTCGGACGACTCGTGGGAGGAGGAACAGCAGGCGCCCTCGCCGTCGTCTACGGGCGAGTCATCCCCGAGCCAGCAGGAGCATGGGGGGCACAGACACCGTCGCTCGCACCATATGCATCACTTGCACAGGCGGCGGACCAGGCGGCGGTCCGAAGCGCTGTCGGGGTCTGGGGGGGTCGGGGACGGGGAGACCACGGGAGAAGAGAAGGGACACCATCAGATACAACCAGGGGGGACACCGGTGCATGTGGAGACGCCGAGGAGCAAACTGTTGAGATTGATTGTGGACGGGATTGCGATACACGTTTTGTAAGTGTTTTGAACCCCTTTTTTTTTATTCTTGTCTTGCTTTTGGGGCCGTGGAAAGTGGACCGGGCTTTAGCGAGAGGTGGACGTAATTTATAGGATGGATGGCGACGAGTGGATGGAAACCCGTGAGCAAAGATGAAATTGCGCTTTTGCCAGATTGATTTTTTTGGCTCTTCGATGTCTAGAACGAAGGATTTCTATGTTAACTTATGTTTGTTTGGATATCTTATCTGGATTGACTTGACACCGCAAGTTTTGGAGTTAGATGGGATAATTTACGGATGTAATCAGGGACTGAGAAGACAGCAACTTGGAAGCTTTACCATTAATGGCTATTGGTGGTGTTGGGATATGCCTGAGTGACGTTGCACGATGAAATAACGCAGAGCCTCTGAACGTATTCGATTTTATAGTGGCAATACAATTGCCACGTATGCACAGCCGTAGAACCCTAGCGATCAAGAATTATCGCTCAAAATATAAACTCATCACTCTCTCTCTTCACTTCCCACCCCAACAGCACCGTCTCGCCTGCCACGGGACACACCACCTGGCTCAATCATCGCGTCCTGCAGTACACAGGCCGCACACTCTCGGACATGCTCGGCCTTGGCTGGGTAACGTGTTTGCATCCCGAGGATCAGGATCGGTACCGGACCACATGGCGCGAAGCGTTCGAACGCGGCAACGGGTTCACAGGCCAGTTCAGGATGCGAAGGTTTGATGGCATGCATCGGTGGTTCCTGTGGAGGACCGTACCGTTGAGAGACATTAGGGGCGGAATCGTGCATTGGTTTGGTGAGTTTAAGGTTTCATTTCTGTTGGGTTTACCCTACAGTTTTACTGATTTGTTGGTTGGTATCTATTGGGAAATGACAAAAGCGGGTTCCTGCAATGTGAGGGATCAAGATGGGATTGATGGCGTTTTCATCGCGTCTGTTTCGCAGCCGTGGCCGTGAACGCAGCTGAGTGAGACATTCTTCTTAAGGGCGAGGTCTAACACATGTGGTCTGTACGTGCATTCTTGTGACCATCGCCCGATTCGGTTATGATATGATGCTATTTCCATCATCAAATGCAGGCACATGGTAAGTCATTGAGGTCCTTCTTTGCAGCGATGAATTAAAAAAAAAAAAAAAAAAAAAACGAACCAAATTCTTATCTCACCCATCTTACGATGCTCATTCCGCATCTGTCTCCCGCGCCATCCAGCACGGACATTCACGACAACAAGATGGCCGAAGCAGCCCGCAACCGTCAGATCGAGATCATGGCCAACGAGAAAAAGTACCGGCTGCTTGCCGAGGCGATCCCGCAGATCGTCTTCACAACCACACCGGAAAAGGGCCTGACGTACGCCAACGCCAAGTGGTTCGGCTACTCGGGTCAGACGTTCGAGCAGACCAAGGGGCTTGGGTTCATGTCACACGTACACCCTGTCGACCGCGGCAAGTGCAAGTTACCCGACGTGTCGAACGGGCAGGACGGCGAGGTCGGGTGGCAGGAGGAGGTGCGATTGGAAAGCAAGGATGGAGAGTACAGGTGGTTCTTGGTCAAGTGCATCAGCGTCGAAGAATCAGAGCAAGGAGGAAGGAAGTGGTTCGGGACTTGGTGAGTGCTCGGTGATGGTTGCGGGTTGGATAGTTTGGGTGAAGATGGGCTGTTTTTCGGTGTTGTTATTGATAGCTTCGAAGCTGATTTCTGACATGTTCATTTGCAGCACCGATATCAACGATCACAAGGTGTTGGAGCATAAACTCAAAGAAGCGCATGATGCCGCACAAAAATCAACGGAAAGCAAGACACGGTTTCTGTCTAACATGTCTCATGGTAAGACTGTTCGACCTCCCACCTTGATGGTGTGCCAAACTTTGCTTTCGTTCGTCTTCGCAAATTCACCATTTTTAATCGTCAAACAGAAATACGCACACCGCTCATCGGGATCACTGGCATGATAAATTTTATGCTCGATACTGACCTGACCGTCGAGCAGCTGGATTATGCTCACACGATTCAACAGTCAGCTGAATCGCTACTGGTGGTGATAAATGATATCCTAGACCTGAGCAAGGTGGAGGCCGGAATGATGAAGCTCGAGATGGAGCCGTTCAGCATTTCAACCATGATTGAAGATGCCAACGAATTGCTCTCGACGCTTGCGATACAGAAAGGCTTGGAGCTCAGCTTTTGGATCGAGGATGATGTGCCAGAGGTCGTGAACGGGGATCGCGTGCGGTTAAGACAGGTGTTGTTGAATCTGATCGGGGTAAGTGTAGCGTTCGATGATGACGCTGGTTCTGCCTGGGCTCTCGGACTCATCAAAGCTTTCATTTTTTTTTTTTTTTTTTTTTTTCTTTTTGTTTTTTTTTTTTTTTTTTTTTTTTTTTTCCTTTCTGTTATATTGATTGTATATTTTATTTTTTCAGAACGCGATCAAATTTACCAACACGGGTGAAATATTCACGCGGTGCTCCACTGTGAGCTACGATGACAGCGCGTTGCAGTTGGTATTGCTTTTTGAAGTGGTTGATACCGGGACTGGGTTTGATGCTGAGGAAGAGGCGGTCATGTTCAAGCCGTTTTCGCAGGTGGATACTTCGGTATGTAATGTTTGAATTACGGGAAGAAATTGAAAACGGGGAAGGCATGTGTAGTTTACGCTGGTTGAAAACGCTTTGGTTATTGGATGTCGACCGTAAGTTACGGATGGAAACTGATCATTTCCATTGATCCTTGCTCTCGTAGTCCACTCGAAAGCACGGTGGTAGCGGGCTCGGTTTGGTGATATCCCGGCAGCTAATCGAGCTACATGGCGGAAAGATGAGCTGTAAAAGCAAAAAGGGTGAGCAGCCAATTGTTATTGGCGTCGCTTCATCAGCTTATTTGTCGCGCAATTTCCATTATCAATTTTATGATGGCCGCTTATTTTTTCACAATGCTACCGGGATTAGGTGAAGGCTCCACGTTCTACTTCACCGTCACGTTCACTATTCCGCCACCTTTGACTGAGCCTCGCCCTCAAACCCCGAACGAGGAGACGGTAAAGTCTCCTTTCTTTCGGCCGAACCGGGCGTTTGTACACTCGTCCAGACCACACAGCAACTCGAGTGTTTCGTCGGCATCGACGACTTCGTCGTCTGCAAGTGTTTCATCCAGCTCATCCTTTGGGCTCAACACCACCTTGAATTCGCCGAAATTGTCTCTTCTGCTAGGCGGAGAGGATTTACCGAAACAGAGGTTGTCGATTATGCCAACGACGAATAGTCGTTTTTCTTTGGCGGCCATGGAGGCCAATTTGACAAATAATGCTGCTACTATGAAGTTGTCTTTGCCACCGCATAGGGCAGCGAAGGAAGCCATTGATAAGGACAATGTACAGCGACGCTATTCGGATACATTTTTCAGCGCAGGGAGCGGCTCGCGTGATTCCAAACAGTCGCTTGAGCGAAATAGGGCTGGCGATACCTTGGAAATTAAGAATTCGCTACCTGTAGGGTTCCAAGCTAATGCGTCAATGACTTCTTCTGATGACTCGAGCCATGGCCGATTATCACTATCATCTTCAAATATTATACGGGTACTCGTGATATCCGAATGGCCTCGGTCCCGAAGCGCAACAGTGAACTACATCCGCTCTCTCTTGCGATGTCATCGTAACTCTCATGTTGATTCAGTGGCGTCCCATACCGAAGCCGAAACTCTCTTGATCGATCGGAGCACTATACCTTATGACTTCCTATTCGTCGACCTCTCCTCACAACCACGAGTCTTGTCTCTCGCTCAGCTGATCCGGCGCTCACCGGTTCACGCCAACACCATAACCATCATCATCACCACTCCAATGCAGCGCTATGGCATCGTCGAAGGTGCCCAGAGTGAGCTGCCTAACAAGTGCGAGTTCGTTTTCAAACCACTGAAACGGAGCAAACTGGAACCATTCTTCGATGGGAAGCCTCATCAAGCGAACTCGCATCCGCGAAGGATGGCAAGCGCGCAGCAGGCTGTCGCGAGTCAAAAAGAGGTTTTTATGAAGATGGAAAAAGACGTTGGAGGTCGGGGGTACCGTGTGTTGTTGGTCGAAGGTAAGAGGTTTGTCAACCAAGCTATGACCGATCTGGTTTGATACTATGAAGTTTTTTTTTGCGCCATGTTGGAGTTACTTGACTGAACCGTCTGTTTTATTATTCAGACAACTTGGTCAATCAAAAGGTCATGACACGATACCTGATAAAAGTCGGACTCGAGGTTTTTGTCGCTGTCAATGGAGAAGAATGTCTCGAGCTATTTTACTCCCATCCGCACAACCACTTCTCGCTCATATTGTGTGACCTGTTTATGCCAGTAAAAGGTTTGCCATCACGTTTATATCAAGGGGTACACCCCAATTCAGATGTTTTTTGAACAGACGTTGGGGCTGTACAACAACTTTGCATGCTGCGACCCGATCGTAAGGGTCTTTTTCTTATATATTCTTCCGTTGCATTCATTTTTCAGACGGATACGAGACCACTCGAGAAATACGAGAATGGGAGTCCATTCATCTCGGACCTAACCAAGATCCAATACCAATCATTGCACTATCGGCGAATGTGATGAGCGACGTCGGGGACAAGTGTTTGGCCAAAGGTTTTTCCAGTTATATTTCGAAACCGGTCAATTTCGCCGCGCTGAGCGACGTTATCCGAGGGTACATCCTGGGGTCACGAGAGGTTTCACCAGACGGAGTCCCCAGTAGTGGGGTGGCAACGAATGTAATGCTCGATGGTAGCGGCGATGTATTGAAAGGAAAGAGGCTTTAATTCCTGAGTAGATCTTCTCCCTGCGTCGCAACATCGGTACATATTGTTTCATTACCATGGCGTCTTCGGAAAGATCTATTCGGGCTCGGAGATGAATTGCCATCGGAAATCGACTGATGGAAACTGTCCATGAAAAGAAAAACAACCGAACAAACATTCCAACCTTATATTTTATTGTTGTACATGATCCTGTAATGTCTTCAGATGGCGAGGAGAGACGAACTATTTCTGTGAACTTACACACTTTTCGTTAATATGTTCTGCATCCGTCGGTTAATTTAGTAGTTTCCTTGTTTCGGGTTTGTGGGATTTATGGAAAAAAAAAGGGGGGGGGGGATTAGGCCGTTTGGTATTCTTTAGCATAGATCGTCGATTTGCATTTGTGAATATACATATACCTACTGACATGACGCGGCTTTTCCGTGTTAGTCCTTGTACGCTAATGAGGTGTATAACATTGATTGGAAAGAGGAATTCAAGTCCCGTTACTGTTGAATGTGGGCAATTTTAGGTTTGGAACGCAATTGCAAAATGCGGCTTGAAACATCTCGGTGTGACCATATGATAATTGCCATAATTACATCGTCCGGTATTATCGAGTGTAATGGCAGAATTTCGCATCAGGGCCTATCTGCAACCAATCGGTTCGAAAATATGCAGAAATTAAACACCGCTTTTTGCACTTTGTACCTGTAGCACGCGCCATTTTCCTCAGAATCACCCGTCTGCGTAAGGAATTTTTATGTTTTGAGATATTTACATACTATGAGTACGCAAAACTGAGTTCCTATTACCTCTTTAAGTGCACAGTCATTGTCTTATGGAGCCGCTCTATTCACTAGGACGTGGATTCAACTCTCCAGCCAAGGACGTGGTGATTTCGTGCACTTCCTTCCAACCGAAGACATGGTGGTTTCGCATACTCAACCTAGGACGTATGATTTCGTGTATCTTGGACGTGATAACTTCGCGTACTCAGGACGTGGTGATTTCGCGTACCTAGGACCTTAGGACGTACAATGTAATACAGACCTATGAGTGTCACACCAATATTTATTCAGAAGTATTCTATTATTAATGGAGTCTGTAAGACGTAAAAGGAACTCAGTTTGCGTACTCATAGTGAATGCCGCGATTCAGGCCCGCGGACCACCAAGACAATGATTCTAGCTATGACACAAATAAACTAAACTGGTTTAAATGGGTTCGGCTGCGCCTCGCTGCTGCCACTGGCGAGCTTCTGCAGGCTACTGAAATTAGCAAACTGGACAGTTCCTTGTTCGATGGACGACCGAACCACAGACTGCGCATTTTGCGGAGAGGAAGTTCTTCATCTTAGCAAGGACAGAAGGCTTGGCGGTTTTCGAGTGCATGATGCGGGTGGGTGGTGGTTGGTGCGTGAATGATGGTACAGGCAAAATTGAATGGTGCTTTTTGTTTGAATTTGTGATAGTTAGCTTAGGGACGTTGTATGTTTAGAGAGAAGATAGAGCTTTATATAAGCAGGCTTCTGTAGATAACCCCTGAGAAATTGTGGAGCTTTGGCAGTTTGCGAAGTTGTGATCATTTTTTTGCGTCAATTCCCAAATTCGTTAGGTAGGACTGAACGGACTTCCGGAGCAATCCAACACAACGTGGGCATTTGATAAGCAATCCGCGTTTGGAAATTTCATCGATAAAACACGAAATCGATGAGATACTTATTTTTTTTTACACATGGTCCATGTCCTGGCTATGGATAAAGCGGAAAGCGCTATCTTCATCCAAGATAGGTGAGTTGCCCAGATATATTCCGATAATATGCATGAAGGTTATGCGCATTCACAAGCGCACCACCTCTAAAATCACAACAACACCGCAGGCGTCAATAAACGGAGTAAGGAAACAAGGAGCACTTTTCACGTGCCAAAACGGCAATGTAGCTCCTTATATAGAAGTTGGGGTGTGCAGGGATCGCCAGGACCCGGTCTTCCGGTTACCAAAACGAAATACGCTTATCTAGCAAGAAAAATTGACTTTGACAACTCCGAAAGTGCACTGACACAACGAAAACCGTTTCTTTGAAAAGGTTTCGTGGGGTGTATCTGATGGTTTCCTGGATCCGGATTTGGCCGCCATTTACAAATGTGGTAATGTAGCATTTCATCCATGAAATTAAATAAAATTAAATACTTATCTTGACTGACGCGAGGCCAAGGGCTAAGGGAGCTGTATCCAGATACTCCGAAGTTGTTACCCCCCCGCCAGCGTGATTCGATGCGCGGTTAAATCTAAACAATTCACCTACCAACCTGTTTTCATAAAACAAACATAAACTGTTGCTTCCAAGGTGTCAGCAGACGATTCGATACACGGAAAACCTTATTGCACACCACCCAACGAATGACTGTCGCTCCGCATACCATGCAAGATAGTGAATAGTACGGACACATGCAAAAGAATACATTCTGCTTAACCTCATAAAAAGGTTTGCAGTCATTTGCGCTATTGGCCAATGAGTTCCTCGGAAATGGTTCGAAGGCTTGGGCTCATTGTCATAATTTAATATCGCCGTGAGGTGTTGAACCTGCAGAATGCAAGGTGAAGAAGTCACAATTATGGCCTGACCATCCATACTAAAAAAAATACCAAAGCGACAGGTGCCCTGCATAAGATAAGCTGACTCATCCTGAAAATGGCCATGCATAATATGGGTAGCTACTATTATCATGGGGAATATCGAAAGAAAAACTTGTTTGGATCACATGGTGATGCATGCAAACATACTGAGTGAGCCGACATCCCGGGATTTGCACGCCTTAAAGTTTCTCTATTTCGCAATAACAATCATGTCGAACTTTTTTTCCAAATCGAGGCCTTCTATTTTGACCCGAGCAAGAAGAGCCTTTCGAAACCTAAATATTTCCTATTGATAAACCATATATCGATCGAAAATGTAAGCCCGAACCCTTTCGGGGTTGTTGAACGTTTTTGGACGGGGTGGAGACGGAAAACCTTTTTGGTTGACTTCCTACTAAGGAAGTGCCATGTTTAAGGATACATTTATGCTCCGCAAATATTATTTAACAGCAGCTGACAAGCTAAGCGTATAGGACGAGCAGGAGCGGAGATGAGCTTCCCTCACCGACTAATCACCAACGCCTGATACGAAGCCTTTTCCTTTTGCTTTTAATTGCCTTTTTCTTAGTGGCCAAATACGCGGAAATGGGAAAACTGTAATAAAGGAAAGCGTAAATAGCGAGTTACACTGACATCATTGAATACTTACTACTCCACCCTTCGCCCGACGCTCACTCCGTTCCCTCGCCTCAACAAACACGATCCACATTTTTTTTCTTCTTTTTTTTTTTCTTTTTTTT
>RBNI01006891.1:0-10875 GCA_003990745.1 Jimgerdemannia flammicorona | reverse complement strand
TTTTTTAAAAAAAAAAAGAATTTATAGAGTTGTAGTAAATTAACTAAAGAATTATTCTACAGATTAGTTTTTAATATAGATATATATTTGTTATGTTCTATATCTTCAAAATTTACCAAAATTTATTGAGATTTATAGATTTGCCTTACTCATGTTTGAAACATAATTAATCTGGAGGTGACAGGTGATGTTGCGTATCCTTAAATATACCCGGAAACACAAGTGTCCCAATCAGGATAGAAGTCATGCGGCAAAGCCCAAGTTGACGCACTTGTGAAATCGAAAAGATTGGAATTATGCTCTATACATATTGAATGGAATTAAACAAAACTAAGTACTACTTTTTTAATTTTGTTTTATTTTATTTTTTTAATATGATGAAGTGACATTTATTCTCTTATTCAAAAATAAGAAACAAAGTAAAATAAAGCAAATAGCTATATATAATGACTGCACTATACCTCTGTCTGATCTTTGGATTCCTCTATATATACATAAATTCATAAATTGATAACATTTCATCTCCCCTGTCTCACTACATTCATATGTAGAGGAAATCTCATTCTTTCTCCTTCTCTGACCCAATTTCCTATGTAAAACTCTGCCCCAGGCTACTGAATCTTTTGGAGTATTTATACTATCTAATTTTAAATGATCTGTAAGCTTCTAACATCTAGATCATACAGACTATCTATTAATTCCTGTATCTCACAATAGAGTTCTTCAGCCATAGGTTGCTGCTGCTACTGATTTGACTATATATCCAGAACAGAAGGAATTGCTGATTGTATGATAGAAGCTAAAAAATAACAAAATATGACAGTATAAATATACTTGCAAGAGAGATGCTGAAATTGAAAATCATAACAAGTGCAAGAGAATTGCTTCTCTAGCTGTCCTTTAAGTTCTGCATCTAATTCAACTGAATACTGCATGTCTGCTCTTATTTCTGAAGCCACACTTCAACATCCTACTGCTATTACTTATATTGTCTCTATCAGTTCTTTTGTCTTTTACTTATGCTGCTGAGCCTCTCTTTTAGCAGGCATCATTCTTCCTGCTCATATTTCTACTAACCATTACTATTGCCAAGCATCTCTATCTTCAATAATATAGAGCTGATAAATAAGAACATCTCTGTACTGGTTTAGCTTGCCATCAAAGCTTTTATACTTGAGTTTGTAATACCAGAATTCAAGTATATTAGTAATATCTATATTAGTATAAGGAACACCTATTCAATATGATTTCATTCATATTGTTACATCAATACTATAAAGTTGATCTTGCTCATCTAGTTCATTCAACCATTATTTTTTGAAATATATAATAAAGGTTGTTGTATCTACCCACTTGTTTAAAAAATATGCCAAATCATCAACTGTATCTTCTGGATCATCAGTCTGCATTAACTCCTTCAGATCATTCCAAAGCTCTTCTCATAATAATGTCTTTCCTTTGGTACTCAATTTTTCTCTAACTGCTCTTGTTTTCTCAATATAGACCTTCTTCAGATTCTCTCTCCAAGCTTTCAATACATATCACCAGTATAATAATATTCTACTCTTAGGAAATATAATATGAAGTACCTTGATCTGAACAGAATTGCAGTCAATCAAAAATGATGCAGAACTTGATCAATTGGGAAGTCAGACATTAAGGTTCTGTAGTCAATATTGGACAGTAACAGTGTTCTTTCAAGAGGATATAAGATGAGCAAGAGGAGATCTTTTGCTAGTTATGAGATCTAGAGAAAGGAGAGTATAGAGAAGATTTTTTTTCTTATTAGTGCCATGTATTGTATCCAGAAGAATTGTAGTAAGCTGACAGATAATTTCTTTTCCAGCAGGAATAGTGAAGCCAAAAAGTTGACCTATATCATCTTCACCATTGCCCTCAGAGTGAGAAATTATGCAAATAAGATCTCTGCTTTCTGTAATTTTAATTTGCCAAAGTTCTAGACTTTGTTCTTCTGAATCATGTAGTTTTTGACCTTCTCTAACTACTTCTTTCTAGATATTGTAGATATCATCAGGGGTTACAAGGTGATCTCTAATTTGAACAGCATCATACTGGTTTTGACTTTACTAGAATCTATCTAAGTTATATGCTCTCTTTTGGAAGAGTTGAGTAATTCTCTTGATATTGAGACCATCATGCATGCGATCTGCAATAAATGTTTGAACTTCATTGGAAAGCCTCAAGGCTCCAATGTCATCTTGGGTTCCAGGAGTATGATTGGTATGAGCAGTGAGCTTGATTCTCATTTGATATTTATCAGGTTCATGTATTATTATTATGATGATTTGAGCTTTGCAATCAACTTTCTTGCTTTCTTTCTGAACTGTTCGTGCCTTCTTGGTGGGATCCTTGCCAGACTTGCTCTCATATGTTCCACTCCTATGATATTTGTAAACAACTCTTGATTCAATATTTCCAGAGGGTCCTTCACTTTTACACTTCACATAATGTGCACCAGTTGATTGTTTGAAATCCTTAATCCATTTGCTGATATCAGAGCTGACAGGAACAAAATATTCTGCATCATCCAAAGGTTTGCCATGGTGAGAGCCTTCATTGATGATGACCTGGATTGTACCAGCAGGTAGAAATTGCTTGAGGCTGGGGTCGGGATGCAGGGCTTGAAGCTGATCAACAAACTGGTCGAAAACATCAAAGAGTTCTACCAAGGGAGCTTCATAATCGTCGGCAAGTTCATTGGCATCAATAATAATATTATTTTGGTGTGTTTAGAATAGTGGGAAATACGAGAAAAACGATTTTGACGTGCATGCTGAATTTGTCGCGCATGCTGAAAATGGAATTCAGTATTACGTCACGCATTTCACAGTGTTACGTCCATTTCACGTTACTTGTGACAGCAATTTCTATTTCAATCCTTTATGATATAAGTATATCGTACGGAAAAGAGCCAGATCACGTGTCATTCGCACACGTGATGGCTTGGCATACACATGAACATGGACCGCCTCAAATTTGGCGCTATCGCACCTCTTGGCATCCCCATTCAAAATGCCACCACAACTTACTCAAACGTCTGCCAACTGTGGCCTTGACAACATTCCGAACGAAATCCTTGTCAAGATCCTCGTCCTCATCAGCCCGCACGACGTCCTGCAGGCCGCCCTGGCGTACCGTCGCATCGCCGAACTCACACGGAGCGACTGGCTGTGGCAGCTGAAGCTCCTCGCGGACTTTCCCAGCTCCAGCGCTGAACACAGCGACAAATCCTATCTGGACGCCTATATCTGCCTATCCTCACCAAAAATCTCCCTCGTAGGCGACCAGGCCAGCGTTATCTGGCTCGACAATGAACACTGGTCACGTATTCCCGATTCCACGTCGCCGTACGA
Organism: Jimgerdemannia flammicorona; assembly: GCA_003990745.1. Taxonomy (NCBI): domain Eukaryota; kingdom Fungi; phylum Mucoromycota; class Endogonomycetes; order Endogonales; family Endogonaceae; genus Jimgerdemannia; species Jimgerdemannia flammicorona. The sequence continues at coordinate 7,501 of RBNI01006891.1, read as the reverse complement.
CGAGATCGTCCGCCTGAAGTGGGTCTGGTGGATGGCCGCCTGTGGCGAGTTCTGCAACGTGCGCGCCGGCCCGTATGAGGTTGTCTGGCGGCTCAAGTTCGTGGGGAGAGGGCGCCGGACTTTGTACAGAACATACTTCAGTTACGAGGTTGACGGGAATGTAATTTTGGAGGAGCAACCGGGCGAAAGATTCTGGAATACGTTGAAGGAAGGCGAGTGGAAACAGTTTAGGTCCTCGCAGCGAATTGTTGTTACAGATGCTGATGCTGGGAAGACCGTCAAGTGCCACATACGGGACATAGATAGTACCATCAAGAAAGGACTATGTTTGGACTGGGTTCAGATGGAGCGGGTAGGGTGGGGATGTCAGTGACGAGAAGGAGGAAAGGGATTTTTTTTTTTTTTGGATGGGCACTCATTCTTCTCGACGTGAGATTCCAAGTTTTTGAACTCAACGATTGATTTACATCTCCACGAAAAATTGAAAATATGTATAAATTGTGGAAATTGAGGTCTTGTTTCAATATCTATTAAAGTTTTATATCCAATGATTATTGAAAGCTTGTCATCATCGCTGGAAGGCCCAGAGATTTCGCATCTTCAACAGTCCTCATTTTCACCTTCGTGGAGCTTCAATCAGAAACCTCGCCGCACACAGTACAGCTTTTGTCCCCGGGACGAACAGTTTATGCGAATGGGACATTGAAGTTGAATTCGTTGGCACCATCGACTTTTATGAGATTGGATTTGTTGAACAGTAATTTACATATTTTGATAGCACTATGACAGTGTGGCCATATGCATTACGTTTTATGGAAATGGATGGCTCAAGCCACGCGATGTTATAATATTTTATTTAAACCTAAATGACCATACCTGTGACAATTCGAAGCCTGGATCAATCTCTCCGGAAAGGTGTACCCTGCCACGGGATGCAAGTGTCAGATAAACGATCGTGAGGTCATGGATAGTTCATGTGCTCTTAGCAAAGCCTTTCTAATAGATTTTACGAGCCGCATATGTTGTAGCAATAGCCATTCATATCTGTCATGTCTTCTATTTTCCTGTTTCATCATCTTCAGAAATTTAATTAAACCACAAGTTCTATGTTATTTTAGGCCACACACCCGATCCAGAACCAGGAATTCAAACTCCAAGGCGGAATGGGACCGAGTACTTTACTAAGACTAGCATTTCGAATGAATTTTTGAAAGGTTTTACATATATTCCACCACATAGAAATGATTCTTGGTTTGGTTTTCGGCACATACACGCATTCTCTTTCGTATTTCTGCCATGTTACTTTCGAACTTTGACTACAAAAAATAAAAAAGGATAAAAACAGTTTTCATGTGACTGATTTTAAAAATAAATGTCAAGAAACGAACTCGAATCAATACCAAATAATATAACCACAGTGGTGCATGTCCTCGGTTTGATGTTGGCATCCAGTTGATGGAACGAACTTGTATTTTGAACTATCCAAGTAAACAATGTATATCGGCCTGCAGTGCTGACTCCATAGTAATACAATGTGTTGCGTTGGTCAATTTTCAATACGCTTCCATTTCCATGTGGTGGATCGACGATACATTTTCTGCCGCGTTTTCGTCTATTGTACAAACTTGCGCCACTATTCAGATCAAAACAGAATATAATTCTTTCCACGGCCGAAACCAAACATCGACTATCCCAAACAGGACCCTTTCTCTAGCTTGTATAACATAGTCGAAAGCGGTCTTAGCCTCAAGGACGATATTGCCTCCATCTGGAAGGACTCAACCTACCACGATGCGACTATCATATGCGCCGACGGACGCATGCCGTGCTGTTCGGCTTCTCCATGACATCAACTATATAGGTGTGGGGAGCAACACTCGGAGATGGCCTTGCTGCTCAAAATGATGAGCCACTTTGACTTCACGATCATCTGCACGCATCGACTCAAGATCCTTGCGGAAGCAGTCGACACGTTAGCGGAAACTTCTACACTCCACATGGCATATTACCATTATCCACCCAAGAACACCATATGCCCTACGAGGCATTGGGTTTTCCAAATGCAGGTAACGATGGATGGACTGGACTTGTAATATGGTGAATGAGAAAAAAGCCCAACGTCAATCGCTGCCCGCGACAATCCATCGTCTACACTGCCAAGTTGTCACTCGCCTGCAAATATTCATCCAACAGACAGTCGCACAGCCACGAGCTCCGCCCTTAGTCATCTCAGCCGACAACGTCCCCCCAGCTAATTACCACGACTGTCGGGAACCAACAAGGCCGATTGTTGCTCAGCGTGGTTAATTGTCTCCCAACAGCAAAGCATCACTGCAGCGGCAAGTCGTCATCCAGCTACAATTCGTCGTAGGACAGCGGGAAAATCATTTTGGTAAATCGTCACTATTCGCCATTCCCAGCGAGACTGAGCGTCCCCGTCCTCGAACTACTGCAAGCCAGAATATCCTACCCTCGCCTCGCCGCCCAACTCGACGCTCCTGCCGAGTTGTACTCCGATCCTCCTACCTCTCGTCCCCCGCAGGATTCGTGCGAGGGTCGAGACAATCCTCCCCCCTCCTCGATCGTGATGGCGATGGCTCTCCACTTTTCTCTGAGCACGCCTCGTCTCCCTTTCTCTTGGACGATCCCGTGTTGGTCACGGAGGGCCGTTGAGGGTAAGCGACAATGCACTGGGGCAAACACGGGTCGGGACCGACCCGCTGCACTGTGAGGCAATGGCGGAAACACTGGTCGCGACAGTGGGGGAGATGGCGACGAGGATGTTGGATGTGACGCGGATGAAGGGGTTGCCCAAGTTGCGGTGATGGGTATGGAGCTTGGTATGGTGTGCTGGGGAGCTCATGTTGGTTGTCGGATGATGACGAAATGGGACGTAGGATTAAATGTGTGTTTGGCTTTGAAGACTTGTACTTACATGTACAGGGAGACTTTGGCATAGGGCTTCCCTATGCGTGAATGTCGGAGGGCGGTTTGTCGCCGATTGAGTTTTTGGACGGATCTTTCTGAAGCAACAACATTTTCAGGCAGTTTTGAGGTAATAACACAACTGCTACGTGGCGAATATTATATTAACAAATTTTTCAGTCTTCTGTCCTGTCTGTCCAAAAGGGAAATGGTAGCTGCCGAGGGCCTAAATGGTATATACTAAGTTTTGGGCACATCTGAGATGATTGGAAGAGGCATTGTAATTTGACCATTATTTAACCTATTTCGTTTCTTGTTTCAATGTGCTCCTTGTAATTTCGCTGATCAAATATATTCCAGTATGAATATATATATATTTGTATATATATTTTTCTATAATAAGAATTGATATAGCTACTTTTACAAATTTAATATTTGAGTATTTGAGGCTCTTCCACACAATAAAACAGTCACACCATTGGAAAATGTGGGTTCGCATCATAAACGCAATGGTTCACATACATTCATCTAACTATCTGGTGCTCCGCAGAATTAATAACCAAATTTTCGCAAATGCGAAGACTCTGCCATATGCGGAGCTTTTCGGCGCTTCACCAGTACCTGATCATCTAGATGAAGCGCACTATGACCACTCCTTACACTTCCATCACATGGCTAAGGTGAGATACCCTATCTTCATGAGATGCGCGGGACAGGGATTTAAGGCATGACAATGAGAAATATATTACCCATATTGGATTGGCAACTTTGTGGTGCTTGAATCGTGGGTCTCGAACTCAGAGCCAGAGAGGCTGATAATGATCAAAGCAAGGAGTCTCATTGAGAGTAATAATCGAAAGGAAATGTTGAAAATGCCAACATCCGCGGAGCGCAACGTCTGTGACCGCCTGAACTGAACAACCTTCTGGGACCTCTGACCAACCGAGGCGGATTCCGAAGATTCAAATGGAGCTAGTGGCAAATGTAAATTGGGGCTGGCTCAGTGTAGACCACGTTATTACAAAGGCGAATCCCTTGGTGTACTGGCCTTCAAAGGAACCCAATTCGCTGTTAACTCCAATTCTATGACTTCGGATAGACTTTTTTATGTGGGACACAGGCATTTCCAGCCAATTTTATAGTGCAATGAGTTATTGTACAAACAGAATTATGAATTTGCATAACCAAGGAACAATTCGCATCCATTCGCAAAGTGCTAAGAGTTCGAAGAGCGCTAAGAGCAAATCGTATTATGTCAATATGTGTTCGTACCCTTTGATGATCCCCGCTATTATCTTATCTTCCTCGTAAATCTTCTGGCATTTCCTGTATGTAACAAATACAGGGTCATTCCACTCTGAAATCGTTTCATGAGTACCTTGCAGTTGTTTGTCTTCTAGGTTGACCCATGCAGAGTACTGTCATCATCATTGTGCACTTTAGTTGTCATTTATCGCCGTTCTTTGCTTAATCATTGTCATCTTGTAGGGGTTTGATTTGTATTTGTTTTGTATTACTTGATCGTTGAGGAGGCGTGGAGGATGGTCGTGGTATTGGATTTAACCAGCAGTGAGACGGGGATGTCCGTGATATCCAACGCGATTGATCTAGATGCCGTTACGCCACCCAAACGAGCGACCCATCATTCAGTAAGAAAGCAGATGTACCGGGAAGATCAAAGGTATTTATTAAACTGAGTTCCGGGAGGGTATAGAATTTGAAATTTTTTAATGCACAATGGGTGGGTTGTCGTTCTCCGGGGGTGGAGGAAAGGAGAAAGGGGATGGGAAGGGGAAGGGGATGGGAAGGGGAAGGGTAAGGGAAAAAAGGAGCTCAGTGTCTTGACTGTGATATTTAATCAACTTGCATCTCTTCCCCTCAGATTTCGAAGGTAAAAACGATTGAATCCTTCATCAAAATTGTCCATGGCTGACATGCTCTAATCCATGCATCACAGTAACAACAATGATAACAACGGCGACGATTGTTTTGTATTTTTTTATTAGATATCCATATTCAATAAATAACATAAAAATTTATGTTCGCAACCTTCCTGAAGGCGATGAAGCCATGATAGAATGCTGAAATTGTGATAGGATGTTAAAACTATAAATTAGAACACTTTAAAGGATCTATCAAAGAGAATACAATATTGTTGAATTAAATTGGCAACAAAAACACAAAAAATGAAATAAAAATTAAAATAAGAGAAGTGTGTTGAGAAGACACAATATTGCGATGTTCGAGAAGAAATATTTTAAGCGGTTGAGTGATCTATCGTGATGCCATTGCTAGTAAATTCCTTAAGAAAAGCGTCCATCACAAGGCAATCTGTGAAGTCTGAAAAGTGACCTCGTCTGATAGTGCGCTTTTTGCCTGAATGCTCAGAATTCTGAAATCTTCAAATCTTCCTTTATTTCTGTCTCGAGGAAGCATATAGAACTGTTCAGCTATGCTATTTTGTGAACAGAGCCACCTATGATGACGTCGAATATGTTGGGTGAGTTAGCAAAGCCACCAGGTCAAAAAAAAAAAAAAAAAAAAAAAAAAAAAAAAAAAAAAAAAAAAAAAAAAACGAGACGCGATGTGCTGACGCACCAATGTGCCAACGCACGAACATCCCAACCCAATTCACAACGGTAAAGTATTGCCAATTTTCTTTATTTTTATTATTATCCTGTGATACGTCTCTCGCCTTGGAAAGTACGTACTCGACTCCTGGTCGTGAAAGAAAATAGCTGCAATCAGGACTTCGTGGGAAGTGATGTAGTGACAATATCACAACTGAAAACTCTTACTGATGCTCTTGATCTCCTTCACATGTTCGCAAGTCACCCAATATAATATCTGCATCTCTGCTCATAAAAAGATGGTATTTCGAACTATATGTAAATTTCACTGCTGTTATTCAATCCAGTTAACATATTATTCATTTGTTGTAGGATTACGAATACAACTACGTCGAAATCCTATACAATCTTTTGAATACCACCCGCGGCGGTCCAGTCGCATTCTACAAGAAAGTGAAGTTGCTGAGGAAAGAGAACCTGTCAAGGTGGGAGGCCGAAAAAGCGCTTTTCATGGCGTTGCTGGATATCAAGGATGCAAGCAACAACCAATCAAAACGAGCGAAAGATTTTTTGAAGACCTTCCATGAGCAGGTAAACTCTCGGGCTGCTCAAGTATATTGGGACAAGAATCCTGTTGAAGTAAGTATAGTTAAAGTGGTATCGGAAATGCGCCAATATGGCCCTGGTATGTTATAGTAATTGATAATATACTAAACCATTTTTTATATTTTATTAGCAGCCTATAGAAGAAGAAGGTATATTTTTAATGACTTTTTTTTCGAAACATCCTCGCCATCAACTTAAGTGGGAAATCGATTCTATACTGTCTCAAACACGTTTGTGATCAAAAAATTTACAAAACCATCCATCTACATATTCGCCCTGTTCAATCGTTCTCTCTCGAAAGTCGCACCGCAAGGTATATTCAACTTCCTCTCTTAACCGCTCTCTCGATTTCTGATCGCATTTAAAATAAACTCTAATCTTTCATTCTTGCTCTTTTATTTCTGGATTGTGCCACGTTCGCCATTACCAATAGTTCCCGTCCAAGGTATGCATTTGAATATTTCATGTGCTCTTTTACTTTTTTGTTGATTGCTTAAGCCCATCATTATAATCCCCTGAATATATGTCTATCTCACAGACCAGATTGGCCTTGAGTTGTTTATGGCCATTGTTAAATATTCAAACAACACAGCGATGCTTGGTTTCTTCATGGAACAGATGTGCCTCAGGAGCGTTGCACATTTGGGATTGAATGTAGCCGGCAAGAGGTACTCTCCGAAGATGACGGTGGTATTCAAAGGACCCTTTACTCTCACGCACCAGAGAGATTGCCGGACTGCACCCTCTATATCCCGAAGGCGTTCAACTTCAAGGCAATTGATGGGTTTCTTCTTTCATTGGAAGCAAAGGATGGGCTGACAAAAGCCGTTATGATCCCAATCCAGATTACCATTGCTGATAGCCACTTGGACTCTGTCTCCAAGTTTTTCGACGATTGGAATCATTGGAATAGTCAGCTCAAAGAGTATACTAAAGTCAGTATCTATTTTGTGTGGATTATGGAGAAAGTCGAAAGGAGGATAGTGGATCACCCTACGGAAGTGCAGGTAACTCGGAGGACCTCCATAATACGACCTGTATTTACGGAACAGTTTTTAACTGTTATGGATGTGAACGAGGAAGTTGGTAAAGCTCTGGAGAATTCCCGTTCAATTTAATGTCGTATTATCCCTCCCCTTTTAGTATGACTTTCTTCATACTTTCTTTGCGTTTTTTTATTACTGTTTTTCGTCTTTGGTTGTCCTTTTGTAATATCATTTAGTGTAACTTTCTCCACATTTTCCTCGCATTTTTTATTACTATATTATTCTTTTGTTGAGCATTTGTTGTATCATCTCTTCCCTTTTAGTGTAAATTTCTCCACACTTCTCCTGCTAGTTATTGCTGTATTTATTCTATTGTTGGACATTTGTTGTACCATCTTTTTTTTTTTTTTTAGT
>RBNI01006890.1:0-10875 GCA_003990745.1 Jimgerdemannia flammicorona | reverse complement strand
AGAAAGGCCTTATTAAGGGCTTTCAAATGACACCAAGATCATCAAATTTGAATGATTATTCATCAAGTTATTGATGTAAACATTTAATTGTCTAATTTGGAAATCAAAACAATGCCGATTCGAATCCGATTCGAATCTGATTCGAATCCATCCGGATGGGATTCGAATCCCATCCGAGTTGATCCGGATGGGATTCGAATCCATCCGAATCCCATCCGGATTGACTCGTTCGGAGCACTAGTTTATAGCAATGAAGAGTAAGATCTGTTCATACTGATAAGTTCTTTATTTTTCTGATTTACTTCCTATTTATTTCTGATTTCATTTTGATTTCTGATTTCTAATTATGTTTCTGTTTGTTTATTCTAAATTTATATCTTAGATATGCAATATATTTTTTTTAGTGCCTTGTAGCTTAAAGGCAGATTAAAGATGAGTTTGTATTGGGTTAAATACAAGTCAGGGTCAGGTCACATATATGTATTTCTCAGGTCAGATCACATATATTTCTCAGGTTGAGTTAAAGGTGGGTTATATATAATTCTGGGTTGGGTTAAAGATGGGTGACATATGTTTCCAGGTTGGGTTAAAGATGAGTGATGTTTAATTCTGAGTTGGGTTAAAGATAGGTGACATATAATTCTGGATTGGGTTAAAGATGGGTGATGTATATTTCCAGGTTGAGTTAAAGATGAGTGATGTATAATTTCAGGTCAGGTTAAATATATATACAGGTCAGCTTGGGTTGCAATGCACTACTTATAGTTAGTCATCCTTGCTCATCTTATAGCTCAGGTGAGTCATGCTATATAATCTTCTTATACTCCAATCTAGTAGCTTATAAGGAAATATAATAGAATAAGTAAACAGATGAGACACGATAAGATAAGTGATCACATGACCTAGCAAGTGATGATGTCATATGATCAAGCAATGACAAATGTAATAAAGGATGCGAAATGATACAAAAAACAATATCCAGTTTACTCCTGACAATCACCACTACAGCAACTTTTGCTACAGCAGCTGATCATTGCTTAGTAATTGAGGTCTTGATCACAAAGTTGTTTTTGCCACAAACCACCTAACAAAGGTCACAATCACAAACCTCACTATAGTTATCAAATTAGTCACTCATACTTAGTCAGAAATTATAGACCAACTTGTATAAATACCCCCCAGTTTTCATTCAAAATAAAGCAGTTTTAGTTCAGTCCTTGATATAAGAATTAAGTCCCCCACACACACACATATTCCTCTGAGTCTTAGTAATGACATCTAAGTAACTCTAGTGTTTCTGACTAAACTCCAGAAGTCTAGCTAACTTCTATCAGAACTGAGACCAGTATATAAATCACAAAGACTTAAGTAAACCCATTGAATCTAAATTCTAAGGCAAATTCAGTCTGTGTATAGCAAAGAATAAGACCTTTGAAAGATAAGACACTGCCACTATAACTACTTTGAAGCAAGCACTTCCTCAAACTAAAGACTTCTTGGTACACATTATATACTAAGTCCATAAGTAATACCTTATTTCTCTAATTATCTAAAAGATAAGAAAGGGGTAGAAATAAGAGTTATTACAACTTGGTAGCAGCAGATTACTAAGCCAAGAAGGCACTAAGAATACACTCCTAAAGTTACAACAAGATCAACCTTGGACAGAAGTAACCCCCAGATCCAACTGTGGATTCCCTAGGATCAAACCCTCAAACCAGAGCCAGAGAAGCCCTTGCCATTAGAACCAAGTAGTACTAGAAAACCACAGACCCAAGGATCCACCAGCTTGTAATTGACCAGGCTTATAAGGATCTATACCAGGTCTTTAGGACTTACCACCCAGGACTTAGAAATATAGTCAGCCACCATAGATTCTATAAACTTCTCTGTAGCCATATTGGAACCATCAGGACTTCAGAATCTACTACTGTAGCCACTCAGGATTTTCTAGTTTATATCTCACTCTCTGCTGTAAGAGAAGTAGCTACTGAGTAGATTACCTCTGACAGATATCACAAACTCCTACCAAGACCTCACTCTACTATAGGCTAGTTATATACTATGCCTCTGCTATAACTAGGTATAAGAATGAGCAAGCAGACCACTCATCCCCTACTGCTGAACAAGAAGCAGGCCCATCTACCCAGCCAGAAACTGATATCCTCTTTGAAGGACCTAGTCAGTATGAGGATACACTATTTCATCAGGAAAGGGAGTCAGATGAAGACTCTACAGGATACCAGTCTGATGATAGCTAACTAGGAACAGCAGGCCTAGGAATTTACCAAAAAACCATAGGTCAAGAAGATAGGACCCCAGAACCAACCCAACCACCTATACAGAGGTTTGGTTTACCCTCTCTCACAGGACTCTTTGATCTGAGATCTGGGAATCAAGTAACCCCAAGTTATATAGCACTACAACCTCATTAGGCAGATTAATCTTCAGGAGAATCTACCCTCACAGAACCACCACCAATAGTCAATATAATGGTAGATGCTAACATTGCAGCACTGACTACCCAGCTAGCTGCACTAGCAGAGATAGTAGGACAAATTGCTGAACAGAACAAGCCAACCAAAATCTTGCGAATCTTAATATTTAGTGAAAAAAACAGTAATATCGAAAACTTCATCAATGCAGTTGACATAGGTTACCAAGCAAACCAATGGAATAATAACTGAGTATCTACAGAAATGCTTACCAACAACCAGAACAACACCCTTCAATAGTTATTTACCACATCAGCAGCACAAGTGGAAACAGTAGCCACATTCTTTACTAAAACAGTAACCAAATTCTGGTGAACCTTGGAATAATACCCAGTAACCTGGAAAGACCACCCTCAAGTTGCAGGCCAAGTACAAGCCCATAACAGACCAGGATAGGATGACTATGAAGCAGACCCAGGACTCAAGGCCCTACTACTGACCAAATTTCAAAATGTAGCCTATATATAAGAAACTTGGAATAAATTGGTCCAGATGAAGTTCTGCAAGAATGGTGAAGAGGATCTAGAAACCTTTGCTACCAGAATAGATACCTACCTCAAAACCATAGGACTTACTTACCAGGAAAACAATTTGGCCATCAATGGTACCAGAGCCAATCATCTCTTTGCAGCCCTACCAGACTGGCTCACCCAGAAGATTAAGAAACAAGGCCTCCCTCAAGGATGTTCCCACTACTCATAGTACTTTGCCTAAGTACAAAGAAGAGTCCATAAGATCCTTGTCACTCAGGCCTCATGAAATCCAGAATACAAGAAGGATAACCAAGATAGAAGAAATTCCACCAGAAGAAATGATCAAAAGAATGACCAAAGAAATAATCAAAGGAACCAGTAAAATCCCAGAGAACCAAGACCTACCACTGAGGATGAAAAGAAGCAGCTCTATAAAAAAGGATTGTGTTTCATCTGTAGAAAGGCAGGACACATCTCATTCAAATGTCCTGAGAAGAGAAACAGATCAGGTGAACCTAGTAATCAGAACATTACTGTCATTAGAGAAGGTCCAGAAAAGAAGAACTCCAAGAATGTCATCAAAGTATAGAAAATATAGTAACAAGCTACCAGCAGAACTTCTGCAACCTCTGTCTATTTCGAGTCATAACTGGGATTAGATTGCAATGGACTTTATTGTTCAGCTCCCCAAAACCAAGGTAGGATGGGATGCTATTGTGGTATTCACAGACTGCCTAAGCAAATAAGTCCATTTTGCACCCACCAAGACCACTGCTACAGTACCAGAGATTGCTGAGATTTTCCTCAACCAAGTATTCAGACTATATGGCATGTCTAGCACCATTATATCTGACTAAGATGCCAAGTTTACAAGCAACTTCTAGAAGGCATTCTTCTCTCTCCATGGAACTAAGCTGAAGTTCTCTACTATCTATCACCCTCAGACTAATAGTCAAACTGAGCAAACCAATAGGACCCTCAAACAGATGCTTAGTATCTTCTACTGTTACAAGCAGAATTATTGGGATAAGTACCTAGTCTATACTGAGTTTGCCTATAATAATAGTCAGCAAACCTCTATAAAGAAGACTCCATTCTTTCTGAACCACAGTCAACAGCCAAGAACCCTGAGTACTATTGCAAAATCAGCAGTCTCAGTAGCCCAAGATCTGGCCAAGATCATTTCTGATCTTACCCAAATGACAAGAGATGCTCTCATAGAAGCACAGAACTACTAGACTAAGTATGCAAACTTGAAGTGAAGAGAAGTCTCCTACAATATTGGTGACATAGTCATACTTAGAACAGACTACCTCTATCCAGATACCCTGGTACAACAACTAGCCAAGAAACTCCATACTAGAAGAATTGGATATAAGATTGTGCAAAAAGTCAGTGAAGTTAACTACAAGTTGCAACTTCCTCACAATATCTGAGTATACTCAGTATTTCATATCAGTCAATTGGTGAACTATTATAAGAATCCATTCTCTAAGTGTATAGTTCCACCACTACCCCTAATTAGGATCAATGATCATGAGGAATTCAAAAATTGAGGAAGTACTTGACCACAAGGTCTGTAAATATTCCAAAACAGTCAAGTAGTTTTTCCTCATCAAGTGGAAGGGTTACCCCACCCATGATGCTATCTGGGAAAAAAAAGAAGCTCTGGAAAATGTACATGAAGCCCTCCAGAACTATATGAAAACACTTACTCCCCAGAGAGAAAGGAACTACAGCTCTAAAAATTAGAACATATAGCAAATAAGGGGAATATTACATATTTTTATCCAAAGTATATAATACTGAATTTATAGAAAAAGAAATATCATAGTTTAATCAATAAGAAGACACTCAGATGAAGAACAATCTAGTATAGTATAGCAAAATGCATTTGAACAACTCTATTTCATGCCATCTGTATCATCTCTACTAGATGATGATAGATGCTTCATATGGAACTTAGGAAAGCTGATGATGTCAAAACCAATCTAAGTCCAACTTATATGATAGATATTGTTACTAGGAATTACCTTGGATTATAAGAAATACTATTTCCAAGAGGTTCAAACCCTCCAGCCATGATAATGAGAGCCCTTGCCCTAGACCAAGAATGGCCAGTTCTCACAAATGTGCCAACCAGACAAAAAAAAAAGAAGACCAAGATCTGTCAACCCTGTGTAACTACAAGTACAATAGCAATATCTTTGAAATCAGGATTTCTCATGTGACCAGCACATGCTCTGCTTATAGCAACAGATCACACATTTTGCTAGAAAGCATGATCAAAAGGAGATTATACCAGACAGGTGAATAAGTATAAATACCCAAGACAAGAATACCCTACAACTCTTATCTCCCTCTCCTCATAGAGAAAAGACAAGACAGAAATGCCTGCTACCTACTGCCAAACTGTCTGCTATAGCTAGCCCCTCTCAAGCCAGGTTGACTGTCTCTTTGGACATATCCAGATTACTATCTAAGGAAGAAACTGCTACTCTAAAGCCCTTGACCTCTCTAGCCCAGATCTGGGACAATATGTCCTTGACCACCATGAACTCATCAAAAGGGTCTATCTTGCTACCAGCTGCCTAGAGATCTGGCATAAATATGAAATTGACCATCAACTCCTCCAGCATATGAAGAATCTACCTACTGATTAAGTCTCAAACTGAACCCACCTGGATAGGCACAAATAAAGACTAGCCAAGAAGGTCCACCAAATCATGTACCATGCACCCTTCACAATCCCCAATCTCAACTATGTCCAACTAAAGGATTTTCAGAACCTCTGCTTCTCTGAGATTGATGAGCTAGAGATCAAGGTAGCTCAAGAAGCTAATTCCTGTATTACTCTCAAGTCTACTGACTGTGAACCCCACTGGAGTCTCCTTCTGAATAATAACTCAGACCAATGACTCTAAGGCCTCTCTGACCTCTTTAAAGAACCACCTATCTGAATGGATATCTCCAGCATGAGGATCAAGAACTCTACTTGAATGATCCCAACCACATCAGATGGAGAACCCCTATACCACCACCCATACCAATGTAAGAACCATTTGCAGACCTCATTGACTTCTCTATTCTGGACAGCGAACCATCAGCAATAACCCCCCCTGCTACTGTAGAAGATTCTCCACCTTTCTCTTTCTTGGTTCTCAATTTCCAAATCAATAAGGATATTTATTTCTAAGGAGGAAAGGATGTAATAGAATGAGTGAATAGATGAGATGTGATGAGATGAGCAATCACATGACCTGGTGAGTGATGATGTCATATGATTGAGTATGATATACAAATGACAAATATAATAAAGGATGCAAAATGATATAAAAAATGATATCCAGTTTACCTCTGACAATCAGTACTACAGCAACTATTATCACAGTAGCTGATTATTGCCTAGTAATTGAGGTCCTGATCACAAAGTTGTTTTTACTACAAACTATCTGACAAAGGTCTCAATTACAAACCTCACTATAGTTACCAAATTAGTCACTCATACTTAGTCAGAAATCAAAGACCAACTTGTATAAATATCCCCCAGTTTCCATTCAAAATAAAGCAGTTTTAGTTTAGTCCTTGATACAAGAATCAAGTCTCCCCCCTATATACACATTCTCCTGAGTCTTAGTAATGACATCTAAGTGACTCTAGTGTTTCTGACTAAACTCCAGAAGCCTAGCTAACTTCTGCCAGAACTGATATAGGTATACAAATTACAAAGACTTAAGTAAACTCATTGAACCTGAATTCTAAGATGAATTTAGTCTGTGTACAGCAAAGAATAAGACCCTTAAAAGATAGGACAAATCAGAAAGACCTTTGAAAGATAAGGCACTATCACTACAACTACTTTTAAGCAAGCACTTTCTCAAACTGAAGGCTTCTTAATATATATTATATACTAAGTCCCTAAGTAATACCTTATTTCTCTAATTATCTAAAGGATAAGAGAGGGGTAGAAATAAGAGTTATTACAGAAAAGGCTGTCTCCTATACTGATATCAGCATTCTGAGGTCACTGTTACATCTTTCTCCTAAATGAGAATCTTCTCTTGAATGTCCTTATTCATTGATCTAGTTCTGAAAAATTTGCTAATCCTATAACCTCTGGCAGGGGGTCAAAAAGTGGTGTTTATGAGCTAGCATCTTCCTTATATATTTTGGTATAATGGTGAGGGTCACTCCCTTTATATAGAGCAAGAGTCTGATTCTGATCTTAACTAATCAGTTGATGGTTCAAACTCCTCTAGCTTTGAAAGTCTTATGGATGAGTAGTTGCTAGTGCCATATCTCTTAGAGAATAGTCCAGACGGATTGCCTGCTAGTAATGGGACATACTGTTATGATTTATGGACTAGACCTTGCAGGCAGTCATTATATTTGCTTCTCTTATATAAGTTTATGGTACTTCTTGAGTCTGTTCCTGTGTACCATAGTAGGCAGTATAGTTCCTGAGAGTTTTCTAAGCCAGAAGGTAGTTCTCTTAATATCTTATACATAGAAGAGTCCTTTCCATTTGGGCTCCAGTTTTCATAACCATGAGGCTTTTACTATATTTCAATATAGTAGGATCTTATCTCTGATTTGGATGGGTTCTAGGGTCTTGTGATTCTTTTCTGCATTCTTTCTTGTCAGCACTTGTGACTTAATGATGTAATCTTCAGCCTTCTTTCTAATTTGATATAGTCTCCAGATTTCTGAGTCAATCTATCTCTAAGTTAGGTCTAGATTTGTAGTTGAAGAGCAGTTCTCTTGGAGTAAAGTGTGTACTCAGTGACCATATATCTCATAGGACAGAGAGGGCAGTTGAGAGATAGTTATCCCAATTGTCATATATATCTGAGATCTTCATCAAAATGTTCTTGAGAGTCTTGTTGGTTCTCTCTATCTATTTATTTCCTTGAGAGTGGTATGCAGTGGTCTTGATGTGCTGAATCTTGTATTTCTGGTACATTATCTCATGGAATCCATTGACAAATTCTGTGCCATAGTCTGTGGTAATTTGTCTTGGTATCTGTAGTAGCAGATGATTTCCTGATACAGGAAGTTGGCTATAGAGAGATCATTAGCTTCTTGTAATACTTCTGCTTCTATTCATTTAGTAAAGAGGTCTACAATAACTATAATATAGCAGTTTCCTGATAGTGTCACTGGTAGCAGTCCAATAATATCCATTATGATGTGGTGGAAGAGGATAGGCTCAATTCTTGATGATCTAGGTATCTGGTCTTACTGATCTTATTTTTTTTTAGCACTTGTCACACCCTTTGACAAATTGATATAGGTCTTCTTCCATCTTAGGCCACTACATAGTTCTTCTTGCTTTGTCATATGTATTGGTTCCTTTTAGGTATCCTTGTTTGTATACTTCCTTCATTACTTACTACTTCTTATATTTAGATATTATGAGCTTTCCTCCTTTTCTGAGTATGATATTGTCTAGTTCAAATTGTTTCTAAGTCTAGTTGATGATAGTGATAGTCTAGGGTTTGAGGTGGTTGGGCATCTTCTGCTGTCCAAGATAGCTGATTAATCCATAGTATAGCTCCTTATTTATATTAAATAGTCTTGATGTGAGTGTTTTGGGATATCCTTGAGAGTATATCAGCATTGGTATTGGTTCTTCCTGAGTGGTGCTTGACAGTACAGTTATACTCTTACAGCCTGTAGATCTATCTGATATATATTCCTTTGGGGTTCAGAGTATGAAATAGCCAGGCAAGAGCAGAATGATCTGTTTAAATAGTGAAGTATTTCCCAGCTAGATAGTAGTGGAACTTATCTACTGCCCAAACTACTGCTAAGCATTCAAGCTTGCATGACTCATAGTTTTGTTCTGCTCCATAGATACCTTGGCTTACATAGAAGATGATATATTTATGTCTATCTTTCTTCTGAGCTAGGACTACTCCAAGTCCTATAGTGCTTGCATCTATCTGCAGGATGAACTCTAGGTTCCAATCTGGTCTTCTGAGGATGGGTGCTTGGGTCAACCTTATCTTGAGTTTATTGAAGGTTTCTTGGTATTCCTTAGTTCATTCGAATTTAGTCTCCTTCTTCAGTAGCTCATAGATGGGTGCTGCAATATTGAAGTATTCTTTGATGAATCTTCTATAGTAAGAGGCCAGTCCAAAGAAGGTATGAACTTCTGTAGTTGTTCTGGATCTTGGATAGGCTGCAACCACCTCAATCTTTATAGAGTCTGTATAAATTCTAGTCTGGTTGATGAGGTGTCCTAGGTAGGTGATTTTCTGAGCTGCAAACTTGTACTTCTTGAGCTTGATGTTGAGGCCATACTCCTTGAGCTTCTTGAGGACTAGCTGTATATAGTTGACATATTCCTGTACAGTGTTGCTGAAGATGATCACATCATTGATATAGATAAAGAGCCATTTTCCAATCTCATTGCTGAAGGCTCCATTCATCATTTACTAAAAACTTGCTGGGGTATTATACATTCTAAATGGTATTCACAGGTAGACATAGGTGGCATCAGGTGTAATGAAGGCTGATTTCTCACTAGAATCTTGAGTGAGACCAATCTGATGGAAGCCTGAGAACAGATCTAAGGTAGTATAGTATTTGGCTTTACTTTCAAGGGTGGTAAGGATTGCTTGAATATTTGGCAAAGGCTGCCTATCCTTCTTGGTGATTATATTGAGCTTCCTGTAATTAATATAGAGTCTTAGGGCAAACTCTCCTGACTTGCTTCCTTTCTTGAGGTGAGAATAATGGGTAAAGCCCAGGGGCTGATAGCTTGATTGATAATTCCAGTTTCTTCTATTTCCTTGAGTTCTGCTTACAGTCATTCTCTGTAGGCAGGTAGTATAGGTCTGGCTTTCTGATAGATGGGCTTGGTATTGCTGGTGTCAACTTCATAATAGTACTTGGGTTTTTGATTGGTGATATCTCTGAAGTCTGTAACAGTACTTCTTTATTCTGGTGCAGAATTTTAAGAAGTTGTTCTTCTAGGGGAAAGTTTCTCTAATAGTATATATATGCTTGTTCTGGTACTTATCTTTCTTGTGCTCAAGTTTGGTAATCTTGATAGTAGCATAGGCTCCTCTTTCAGTAGATCCAAAGCCTTGTTCTCCTCTCTTGGTCTTGATAAGTTCAATGGTATCAGTGATCTTGGGCTTCTTGACTTTAAATGGGGTAGTGGGGTTGTGATTCCTAACTATGAGAAAGATCTCACCAGTGTAATCAGGGTCAATTACTCCTCCTTCAACTGAGATTTCACTTTTGGCCAGACTGCTCCTGGTCTTGATGATTTTGGTATAGTTCTCTGGAAACTTGACTCCAATTTCAGTACCAAGTAGAGTAGTAGTCTGGGGTTCAAGGATAACATCTTGAATACTGGCAAGGTCTATTCCTATGGCTCCTTCAGTCTTATATTCTGGGATCTTAGCTTTGGGGTAAAACTTCTTGACCTTGAGGGTGATGTCTGGTTCTTATTCCTCCTCATCATCACTGTTAGCTTGAAGCTCTGGGGGCTGATCATCTTCTTCAGCTTCTCTTTTTGCTTCAGCAGCTTCTTGCTCATACCTTTGTTGGCAGATTTTTCTGACTTCACTGATATATGACCAGCAGTCATTCAGGTGTTCAGAGTAGTACATTCTGGTACTATGGGGGCATCTTCTTTGAGGAGTATAGCCATTGATGATCTTGTTATACTACTGCTCATCTGTGAGCTTGGGTGTCTTACTCTTATTCTTATATACTGAGTACATGAAGACTTCTGTGTCTTCTTCATCTCCTTCTTCTATATCTGGTAGTACTCCTTTGTGGACATTGATAGAGACTTGTTCCTTTTTTTCTCTTTTTTTTTTTTTTTTTTTTTTTTTTTTTTTTTTTTTTTTTTTTTTTTTTTTTTTTTTTTTTTTTTTTTTTTTTTTTTT
>RBNI01006889.1:0-10876 GCA_003990745.1 Jimgerdemannia flammicorona | reverse complement strand
AAATATCTGGCAAGTGAACCAAAAACATAGTGGACTTCTCTTAAAAACAGACTTGTTCTTTATATTGGAAAGTGGACCAGAGTGGGAAAGGAGCAAAGCTCACAATCTCCTAGTAGTGACTGTAGAGCAGACACTTCTCCCAAGTGTTGCAATCCTTTCTAGATTAAGTGGCTTTTGGCAGGTATATCTCTTGAAGTGTAATAGGCAGACTTGTCTTTTGCTTTATGTTTCAGAACTGAGATTTATTCACTCTTGTCTCTGGGTATTTTATACAAGTTGGTTGCTATCTGGTTGCTATATAGCTAACTATAGATTTGCTATTTGTGACAATTTATACAGATTTCACACAGGTGTGCAGGTCTAGCACAGGTGTGCAGATCTAGTATAGGTGTACAGGATCTACACAGATATACCTTATCTGGTAGTCTGGCTATTTATATAGTTTTTTACAGCAATAGTTGCTGTATCTGGTTACTATGCTAAGTATTCACATTATGCTATGCTGAAAGTTCATATCATCTGGCTATATTATACTATTTGCTCATCACATCAGCCCACACTAAAGAATGGTCTGTCCTCAGACTGTCCTTTAGTCATCATCCTAGTGTGGGTAAGCATCTTCTGCATCAATACTTGTTCCATCATCTTCACTATCTGTATTATGGTTACTCCATTCTAGGGATTCTTCTTCTTCTTCTGAGAACAGGATTTTGACAGTATTGATGATGCTCAGGTAGGTGGCTAGGTTCATTCTTCATATATCATGTCAGGGAAATTATACTTGTAACAAGGCTGCAGGGTTATATTTATAAAAGGTGTAGAGCCTATTTGCAATAGTGGTATCTCTTCTTAATAGTCCTGTGGTGTTTCTGATGTATACTTGTTCTGGGGCTGAGAGGTTCTGCAATTGTTCTCTAATCATATAGTAGGCCTGAAGCTGATAGATCTGTAACAATTGCCTGACCAGGATAAGATTCTCTTGATGAATCTGAATTCTCTGGAGAGTATTCCCATTAACTTCTCGAAATTGGGGTAGGGGAACTGGTAGTAATTGAAATGAGCTAAGGACAAGAGTATGGAGATATTGTCAACTCTCTGGTTTATAGTGCAGGGAGAGGTATATCTTGAGGTACTGGTGTCCTCAGGGTTCATCCATCCATACTTCTTAAATAGATACTGATTTCTCTAATGTTGTATATAAGATAAGGTCCTTCCCACTTAGGCTCCAGTTTGGCAAAAAAATTTATCTCAATCATGCTTCTCTAAACTAGTACTTGATCTCCAATCTTGATCTTCTGATCATTCTGCTTCTGGTCATAGTACTTCTTTTGTCTTTCTTAGGCTTTGATAATCTGGACTTGAGTCTGATTAGGTAAATGTTCTGCCTTCTTGCAGAGGTCTCTGAGATTCTTATAGTCAGTAGTTCTGGTCTTCTTGGCAAATATTATTTCAAATGAATTTTTTTTGGTAGAGACAGCAGGGGTGTTCTGAATTTCCCATAGGATCTCAGGTAAGCAGAGGTCTCAGTCAGTAGGATTGACTTGGGCAAGTCCTTTTTTGATAGTCTGATTCATTTTTTCTGTCATACCATTGGTCTGTAAATAGTATGATGTAGTCTGTTTGAGGTGGGTCTTGTGAATTCAGGCATAACTTGTGATTATGTTGTTGATGAATTCTGTGCCTCAGTCAGAGATAAGTTCTTCTGGGGGTCTATATCTGAGTGTGAGTCTATGGAGAAGGCCTACAATGATTAAGACATCTACAATTTCCATTGGGAAAGCCTTGGGCCACTTGGTCAGATATTTTACAAATATAAGAATATACTTATTTCTTCTTAGTATAACTGGTAGGGGTCCAATTACATCTACTCTCCATCTCTGAAAGATATTGTCTGGTGGTATAATTGGCTGTAGTGGTGTTTGGTAATTCTTTCTTCCTTGGTACTTCTGACAAGTGTCACATTTCTTGAGTTTGTCCTGGACTTGTATTCTGAGATTGGGCCAATGTTGGTGTGTTGTTCACAACTTTTCTTCTATATTTACCTGTCCTTGATGGGCTTTCTGATGTTCTTTTCAGATAAGATCTTCTTGTATCTTAATGGTCTGAGGAGCTTCCTTTGGGGTATAGTTCCTCAGGACACCCTTCTTCTGATTCATTGGGCTAGGCAGGAAAGTACATCAACATTGTTGTAAGCTTTCTCTGCCTTATAGATGATGGTGATTTTGTAATCCTGAAGGGTAAGGATTCAGCAGGCTATAATTCCAGTAGGTTCCTTGCAGTTGAATAGCTATTTGAGAGCTACATGATCTGTTATCAGAGTGAATCTTTTTCTAATGAGGTAATACTTGAACAGAGTGACTGCCCATATGACTGTAAGGCATTCCAGTTTGGTGCTACTATAGTTCATCTACTGCTGATTAGTAGCTTGGCTTATATAAGCTATTATATAGTGTTATTGGTCAGGTCCTTCTTGAGCTAGAATGGCTCCCAGGCCATCTTTGGAAGCATCTATATATAAGATAAATGGCTTATATAGGTTGGGACATATAAGGATTGGTGCTATGGTCATGTGGTTCTTGAGTTCTTTGAAGGCTTTCTCTTGTAATTCTGTCTATTTGTAAGGTACTTCTTTTTTGAGAAGGATTCAGATTGGGGCAGCAATTTGTGCAAAGTCTTTGATAAACCTTCTATAGTAGGATACTAGCATCATAAATGATAATATTTTCTTTAGAGTCTTGGATACTGGCCAATTATTGATCTTCTTAGATTTCTTTGGGTCTGTATGGGTTTCTTCTTTTGAAACTATAAATGTAATGAATTTGAGTTTCTGTTTCCAAAAGTAGCATTTCTTGGCATTGAGTCTCAGGTGGTTCTTGTGAGTGAGCTTGAAGAATTCTTCTAAGTGGTGTAGGTGTTCTTTGAAATTCACTGAATAGATGTTGGAATTGTCTATGTATACAATTAAACAGTGGTAGATCAGGGGGGCATAGACTGAATTCATCATCCTCTGGAAGGTGGGGAGTGTATTGCAAAGTCCAAAGGGCATTCAGAGGTATTCAAACAGTTTTCCTAGAGCAAGAAAGGCTGTCTTTTGAATGTCTGTGGGGTCTATGGAGATCTCATGAAATTCTGTAAAAAGGTCCATACTGCTGAAGTATCTGGTATCTTGTAACTGGTTCAAGAGGTCATTGATTCTGAGCAAAGGATATGCATTCTTTTCAGTGACTGAATTGAGTTTTCTGTAATCTACACAGAGTCTCCATTCTTCTTTCTTTGGTACAATAAGTATAGGGCTGGCCCAAGGGCTGATTGAGGGTCAGATGACTCCATTGTCTAAGAGTTCTTGAATGTGTTCCTTTTTGAATATCTTTAGGTGATGGGGTATTCTATAGGGTTTCTGCTGAATGGGTGTTGCATTTTCTGTATTTATGCTGTGGTGATATAATGGGTTGTATGGCAGGTTGCCATAATTGGTAATGAATATATCTTGATATTTGTTGAGGAGTTCTACTAGTTGTTACCATTGCTGGGGTATCAATTCTTCTCCAATGTTAGTAGAAGGCTTCACTGTCTCCTGGGTTGCAGAGGGGCCTTTCCTTTCTTCTGAGACCTTTTGCCATTTCCCAATAAGTTTAGCTTGTAAACTTCTCTATGAGTTCAGTTGAGAAAAGGCACTAGATGTTCTATAATGGTTCCTTTTGGCTAGATGATGATTTCCCAACTTTGGTTGGTTGCTCGAGAGTGTACTGGATTTATCTTGTCAGGAAATATGTATCCTTCTATATCCAGGTATGGGATATTTTCATTGGGTTCAAAGAAAAGATTTCTGGAATCAGGTGGTGCAAAGATTTCAAAAGTGGTTTGCTCTCTGGGCTCCAGGATGAGATTCTTGTGCAGTTTGACTGATTGGTAGTATACTTACTGGGGAACATTCTACTTGAGATGATTGACCTGAAGGAGATATACTTTCTTCTTATCTGAGCTTCCAAATCCTTGGGCTTGTCTTATTCCTTCAGTCAGTTTGGGGACTTCTTGCAATTGTGGGGTCTTGACTTTCATAAAGACTGCTTGGGCAATCTTCTGTTCTCTTATGATTCAGTGCTATTCTGTACTGCTGTTGTGCAGAATGACCTTGATTTCACCTATATATCCTGGGTCAATAGTTCCTCCTTCTACAGTTATTCTTTGTCTGGCAAGTCCAGACCTTGAGGTCAGTTGGATGTAAGATCCTTGAGGTGGCTGTATGGCCAGTCCAGTTCTGATTATAAATGTTTTTCCAGGCTTGATGGATCCATCCTCCAGACTGTGAAGATTATACCCTACATCTTCTGGATGGGCTTTGGTTGGGGGTTTGGCCTTGTGATGTAGCAGGGCATACTGAGCAATATTCTTGCTGAGTTCAGGCTGTCCTTGGGCTGAAGCTCTGCTAGCAGAGAGCCTTCAGGCTCTGAGATTAAGGTATAGCCATCTGGCTCCAGTGGAGGGATCTCAGAGATAATTGATTCCTCTTTTTCCTATAGGGTCTAGGGCTTCTATGAAGTTGGTGGTATCTTCTTCCTATCCTTGGCAGGTGGTATGTCTGATGAAAGCTAGAATGTCTTCTCCTAAATCATAGATCTTGAGGATCCTTCTTCCTTACTTCTTGGTCTGGCTTTTTCAGATCTGGCTTCTGTTATCTCCTCTCTTCAAGGTGTGGATCACAACATCATGACTGAGGTGAATCTTCTGATGTCTGTAGTCTTGGCAGTCTGGGTGTCTTCTATAGTTACAATATCCCATTGCTTGAAGATGCTGTTGCCATTTGTTGATCTCTTATTATCTTGGGAATTGGTACCCATCTTGGTCATAAGTTGGGGGAAGAGTAGATAAGGGGTATACTTCTGTTTGGGTGAAGAGACTTTGTCCTCTAAATCAACTTTGCAACTTGGTGGTAACTTTTTGGAAGGTGATTGATAGTGCAACTGTTGTTGGGGATTTCATTCTTTGGGGTCTCTGTCTTTCTTGTTAGTCTATCAGGTGGCACTGATAGCAGTAGTCTCTGGGAGAGTAGAAGACCATTTGGTGTAGACATCTTCCTAGCCAAAAAGCCCTTTTTTAGTGATTTTCTTTCTTAGGAACAATAGGGATTGTACTGGATCCTTCTTCTATATTCCAGGTGTCATTATCTTCAGATAGTGTCTAGCAAGAGTTATCTCAGGGAATAAGTTCTGGGGTCTCTTCTTCCTCAGGTGCTTCTTGTTCAGGGACTTCCTGTTTAGGAGTTTCTTCTTCTTGACTCCAAATTGCTTATACTTCTGTAGCTTTGGCTGCAGGTGTCTCTGGAATATGTCTGCATTTCTTCTTCTTCCTTCTATACTCAGAACAGGCTATGCCAGGTTATTTCCTTGTTTCCATGATCCTGAAGGAATGCTCAGAGCACTTGTATCTTTTGAGACAGGTGGGGCATCCTTTGATTTCTCCTGCAATGGCTCCAATGGTGATGGAGATAGTGTTCTTGGCCCACACATTGTCTTCTGGCCTATTATCCACTAGGTTGATTCAGGGATTGAGTCTGGGGTTATTTCCATCTTCAGATTCCTCTTCCTATTCTGTAGTAGATTCTTCACTACTGGCATATTCTTCCTGAATGGTGACCTTTTTCTTTTTTTTTGATTGCTCATAGCTGGTTACCTTAACTTTGTACTTCTTGCCTCAGTAGTCAAACTTGAGTATATGTTATCTGATATCAACAACTGTATTCATTTCCTTCATTCAGTTGGTATCAAGGATCATGTCATAGGTGATAGCTTCAGTAACAACAGCTTTCAGGATAGAGAACTGAATGTGTCTAAGGGAGATAGTGATATTTCATACTTTTCCAAGGGGTTGAGTTCAGGCTCCATCTGCTACTATGATGCTGAGATTAGATGGTCCATCAATGGGCCATTGGAGTGTATCCAGAAATTATTTGGCAATAATACAGATAGCTGCTTCTGTATCTATGAGGATTTTCGCCTTTTGTTCTCCAATATCTCTATGCAGATAGGTGCTGACATATCTCTCTGCAGCCTGGATAAGGGTGGGGGCTGGCTCTTGCTGTGGGACTGGGACTTGGCCAGTGCTAGACCTAGTGGTCCTCAGAAATTTGTTTCAGACTCCAGCTGGTATTAGTTGCAGAAACTGCAGGAGGGGGACTTCCATTTTTGCTTCTTGAATTTTCTGCCAGACTTCATTGTAGATGTCTCTGGACATGGTCTTCAGGGTGTACTTCTTCTTGGGCTTTGGGGCAGCAGGTTCCCATTCCTCTTGTTCCATTTCTTCATCCTCTAGTGCTAACTCATTTGTCTCAGAGACAAAAGGTGAGGGAGTTCAGGAAGGTGTTTCTACTTGCTCTTCTTCATGTTCTTCATCTTCTTCTTAGACAATTCTTCTGCTGATATTCCTGGATGGCCTTCCTATGGGTCTCTTCCTTTTCTCTGCTGGGTAGACTGTTTTTCAGATGCTGACTTTGGCTGAGTACAGGTCCAGGTTACTGTAGTCTTCACTGTTGCTTTCTTCTTCAAAATCTTCAACAGAATGGGCTTCAGTCTTCTTGTACTGGGTTTCATTCCTTCAGTTTTGTGGTTCTAAGTCCCTTCAGTCATTTCTTTTGTTGTCACATTTAGTGGCATAGTGTCTGGATTGTCCACAGTAAAAGCATTAGACTTAGGCTCTGTCTTGGATAGAATATCTTCTTTCCTCTTACTGGTAGTTTCTGTTATCTCTTGGTGGATAACCTTGGCTCCTTTGTGGTGGGTATCCTCTGTTATCTTGATAACTCTGACTTTCATATATGATGATCTTTTCAATCTATCCAACCAATCAGTCTAACTTGGAGCTGAGGTCTTGAATTTTACTTTGGTCCTTCTTTTCTTCTTTGGCTGGCCTTCTTTCTTCAGATCTCTCTTGTTCTTGAAGAAATCCTTGTAGGGCTTTGACCAGGATGTCTTCTTTATCATCCTTTTTGTCATGGTCACTCCAGGTAGTTCTTTGTCTGACATCAAAGAATTCTTGGGCTGTATCTACTTGCTCTTCAGATCTTCTAATGCCTAGGGTGCAGACATACTGGGCAATGTTTGGGAAAATTTCATTCATGAAGATCATTGGACCAATGATGTCTTGGTTGGTGGCATTGAACCCAGCTGCATGCATTCTCTTCTGGATTCTTGTGAGTGATTCTCCAAGGTTCATCTTCATCTCTATGACAGATTCTTGAGCCTTATAGTGAGTTTCATTTCCTGCATATTTTTTGATAAGCCAGTGGACCATGGCTATGTATTTTAGCTCATAGGCTGCTGCTGCTTATATTTCTATTGCCAATTGTGAATTTGGATCATTTGCTGTTTAGTGGAAAATTCCTCTGACTGGTTATCTAAGCTGGGCCTTATAGATGGCAATTTTCCTTTTATCTGAGAGTTTCCTCAGAGCTGCAATTCCTTCAATTCTATTAAGGAATTCTCTAGGGTCTTCCTCTGGATATCCTGCAAAGATTGGCAATGAGGTGGCCATTTCATTGTCACTTTCTTCTGATTCTGGTTCTGGTCCAGATTCTGATTCTGATTTACTTTCTGAACTATTACTAGAGATAGAGGTGCTTGGGTATCTTAAGGATGGTGTTCTGGACCTCAGACAAAGTGAAATGAGCCTAGGTATCCTTGAAGGAGCTACTTCCAATTCTGCAATAGCTGGTGGTAAAGGTTCAATGGGTGAGATTGGTGGGACTGCTATAGGGTATCTGGCTGCTGGATTTCAGGCTTGTACAATAAGATCTTCTAGTTCTTGTGCAAGTTCTTCAAAATCTTGAACAGAGCCACCTGTATTGTGTGGCTGATCTGGTTGAGGATTTCAGACTATACTGGTTTCTGGTTGGGATCCCTCTGATACTGGGCATGTGGTAAGTCTTGAGGTAATTACTTCTATTCCTGTCCAGATGCTGGTAATGACATGTTCTCCTGTAGTGGTAGAGATTGGTGTTGTATCAAATGTATCCAGTTTGACTATGGGTTCTTGTGAGCTGAAAAGTCACATTGATTTTGAAAATCTTCTGTTAAGCCCCCAAATGTAACATATCCAGCTCGATGGAGGCAAATTACAAAGTTGGGAGTTGATGTAGTTTGGCTTGAGCCCCCAGTTACTTTGTTAAAAAGTAACAAAATATTCTAAGTTTTCTGAGGTCCTTGGTATTTAGTGGTATAATAATCAAAGCCAGATATCTACAAGTGATTTGTATGTCGATTTCCTAATTGGGATGGTTCTCTGGGTGTAGCAGCAATTTGTGTATATAGTGCAGTGATCTTCTTATATATGACAGTCTGGCAATTTGGTGGTTCTCCTTATACAATTTCAACATAATGATCTCTATATAGAGTGATGATCTCTGTGTAGCAAAGCAATTTCCAAAAGTATGTGATTTCTGTATAATGATCTCTTTGTGTAGTATGATGATCTTATGTAGTACAACATTCTCTAAAAGTATGAGATTTTGGCAGATAACTCAATTTGGGTGCAGGTTCTCCTGATTCAGTGGGTTCTTCTGGGAATATCAGATGATGTGGATTCTTCTTATTGGAAATAATACTGGCAGTAGATTCTTCTTACTGAGAATGGATAACTCAGATATAGATAATTCAGATAACTTAAATAACTTGGATGTCTCAGATATCATAGATGATTCAATAACTCAGATAACTCAGATATCACAGATTCTTGGCAAAGTTATGTCAAAGACTGGCTTCATTTGCATGGAGTTACATATTAAGACTGGCTCTACTGCAAAGTTGCATCAGAAGACTGGCTGTAGCAAGAATGGAGTTCTATAAGAATATAGGTTACTTTCAGGCTTATCTGGCAAGTAAACCAAAAATATAGCAGACTTCTCTTGAAAATGGACTCATTCTTTATATTGGAAAGTGGACCAGAGTGGAAAAGGGGCAAAGCTCACAATCTCCTAGTAGTGGCTATAGAGCAGGCATTTCTCCTAAGTATTGCAATTCTTCCTGGATCAAGTGGCTTTTGGCAGGTATATCTCTCAAAGTATAGTAGGCAGACTTGTCTTTTGCTTTATGTTTCAGAACTGAGGTTTATTCACTCTTATCTCTGGGTATTTTATACAAGTTGGTTGCTATCTGATTGCTATGTAGCTAACTATAGATTTGCTATTTGTGGCAAATTGTACAGGTCTAGCACAGGTGTACAGGTCTAGTATAGATGTGCAGGTCCTGTATAAATATACCTTATCTGGTAGTCTGGCTATTTATACAGTTTTCCACAGCAATGGTTGCTGTGTCTGATTACTATGCTAAGTGTTTATATTATGCTATGCTGAAAGTTCACATCATCTGGCTATATTATACTATTTATTTGTTATAATATATATATAACTTCTTAGATTAAAGTAAATAACTCTCAGCTCCTTTTATTTGAAAAATATAAAAGACTTCAAGAGACTAAGATAAATATATCTGTCTATAGTACAAAGCTTAGAGATTGAAAAAGATAAACTACTTTTATTATATAATATTTAAATTATAAATTAAAATTTATAAATAACTTAAAAAATAAAACTTTAAAAAACTACAAAGAACTTGAAATGATTTAAATGTTATAAATAAATTATATAAGATAATATAATTTATATTTAGTAATATTCTTTATTGAAGAAATTAGATAAGATACTAAAATTAATAACTTTACTAATAATAATGTAATGTTATATGACATGATAATAGAAGATGAAGATTCTGCTGTATCTCTAATTATCATTTTGGCTTACATGGTTAAAGCTACAATAATTTACAGACTACAATTCCCTAACCATACTGATGGATGTATATAATAAAAATATAATATGTTCACTTTTAAAGGTCAAAAACTTAAACTCCTTTCTCTTTAACACTTTGAAATATCATGCCCAATAACAAATTATTCCTGGGTATACTTCTTCCAAAGTACATGACATCAACTGCCTCAATATAAAGTATACTTATTACTCTAATAAGTAATATCACCTTCTTCTACCTCTTAACTATTTTATTTATCTCAACCATTTATCCATCTTTTCATCTACTACTCCAGTATCATGAAGGTTGTTTACTTTTGCTCCATATCTTATGAATGAGCCTGACAATATAAGATAAAGCTTACTATCAAGTGCTCTATATCATAGTAAATCTTTAAAGAGCTTATATTACACTAACTCTGATAAGTTAGATGACTCTCAGTACTCCTTTATCTATGGCAGACATCATGTTACATGTATAATCTTGACTACTATCCTCTCTCTCCCTACATTCTATGCCACCTAGGTAGTGCTAGCTACTAATCTGCCCAAGCTGCCTTTATTTGTCCTTTGATACTCTCTGCTACTATAACTATGTAGGTTTTTGCTTCACCTTCAGCCAGCCAAATCCTGATTGCACTTCATGTCTCTCATTCTTTACATGGCATCTTAGTGATCACCAAGAACTCTACAGATGATTTGTCTATACTTTGGTAGCCATAGGTATGTTGATAGAGATAGTTACTAATTGTAGTTGATAGAGAGAAAGATAGGTTGGTGGGACAGACAGTACTAGTAGGGATAACATTACTGCATAAGATAGTGAGGGATATTGTAACTAAAGGATAAGCTTTCTTATATTATCAAATACTTTATAGAATACTAAAGCCCCTCTTACTTTTTACTCATTTGGTATCTCATTTCCAATATAGATTCATAACATAGCTTTACATTGTATCTAATATCATAACTATTGAAATTAGTCTAGACCACTACTATGTTCCAGCATTTAACAGTTTTGTGAGCCTAACTGATAGCAAGATTAAGCTCAGCATAGGTATCCATTTTTTTTTTTTTTTT
>RBNI01006888.1:0-10877 GCA_003990745.1 Jimgerdemannia flammicorona | reverse complement strand
CCTAACCCTAACCCTAACCCTAACCCTAACCCTAACCCTAACCCTAACCCTAACCCTAACCCTAACCCTAACCCTAACCCTAACCCTAACCCTTACCACTCACGTGATTTCCCCATTTGGCTAGACTCGGCTTTACGGCCCGAAGCTATTCCAAATTAAGAAAGCAGTCACTTTGATTAGCTAAGCCTCTCATCAGGTATAAATACCCCCTTCCCTATTATTTTTTCATTGCACAAACAAAGGTCACGTGACCCACATTTCACAATTTCAACCAAACAAACAAACCCACCTCTGCCTATATCGGCAATGTCGGCCAACTCCTCTATCGTCAGTGATGACGGCAACGCTACCCGCCTTTTCGTGCGCTTCGGCACCTCGCTCCGCTACGCTGAATGTCGTGGTACCAGTCTCCTTTTCCTCGGCTTCGGTGAGGGTAGCCTTATGGCGATGTGCAGGTCATGCGGAGATGCACGACCGATATCGGCATATTTATCTTCCCTGTGTGATGCAGAAGATGACGAAGAGATCGCGATCTCTTCCGATTCAGACCATGATGCCCAGCGGACCTCCTTCTCTCCCATGCCCCCACTCCTCAATCGTAACAAGCGCGGTCACCCAAACACTAGTTTGGGTATGACCCCGACGGCCGGTCATGCGGGCCCCTCAACCGACCCCGATTTGGTCACGGAGATGGCCGCGATGAGGAAGCAGATCTCGGATCTGCTGACTCAAGTGGCCGATTTGGCCAAAATCAACACCCAGCTGATGGCGCAGCTTGCTGCGCGATCCACGCCCACCGCCCCCGAGCCAGTGCCCCAGGCCTCGCCTGCGGGTCCCAGTGCCGCCGGTCCATCTTTGTCCTCCGCTTCGACCCCTGCCCCCTCCAAATCGTACGCTGCCATCGCCAAGAAGATTTCTATCAAGGATAGGACTCAGGCCTACCCCGAGCCGGAGAGAGCTGCCGCCGCCGCTGCCCTCTCGCTCATAACCCACAAGCCGACCTCTCATTTGTCACCGACTGAGAAGGGCACCTGGCTGCAGCGCGTTTACGTCAATGGATTTGCCCATCTTAAGATCAGGCAGATTCGAAAGAACCTGTACAACGTCCATGTGATGTTGTCAAAAGTTCTTAATATATCATATGTCTCGGCATCGACTATCGAATTCCTTCTCTGCCCTGATTATGTCACGGTATTCCAAAAGAAGATGAAGGCGCTCGGGTTCTCGGTGCTGACGGCCTGGGACCCCGCGCTCCCACGTAACAAGAATGCCATGAAGGCCGTGAAGGTACGGGTACTCCAATCCTTCCATGCTCGGGTCCGACAGCTGGCTGGCGATGCCACTGTAAGGAGGCCTGAGGTGCAGAACTTCTACAGAGCTTGGGCCGCAGAACTCGGCCTTACTCTTCCTTCCTCCACCTCCCTGGCGGCCGGCCCTGCTTCGAAGGCAGGTAGTACTGTGGCCATGACTGGTGATATGGTGATGGATTTGGAAGCTGAGGCTTCTGCTTCGAGTGCTTCTCACGCTGTTGGCGCTAAGACGCCCGGCCCACAATGAGAGTCGGGTTCCTCAATACATACGGACTACCCCAGGATAAGTTCGATGTGCTCAGTCGGTTGATTGGTTCTGCCCTCGACATTCTTTTCGTATGTGAAACGTGGCACATCCTGCTGCATCCCTCTCCACTCATTTACATGTCCTCTCCTCCGGCGTCGCACAGGACCGTGGGCCACCAGAATGGTGGGCTCGTGGTCCTTGTGTCAAACCGTTTTGCCCCACTCATTTCCGGGTCCTCCGCCGACCCCTTCCATATCCGGCTCAAGTTCCAGGGTCTGGCTTTGGTTGGGGTTTATGCCCCCCCCTCTCTTCCTATTGGTGGCTTCCGTGATCTTGTATCTGGTCCCTTCCCGGGTAAGGCGCTCTTGATCGGTGACATCAATACCCGCTTCGGTGCCCACCTTGGTGACGTCAACTCTGGTCCTCGAGATCGGATGGATGTCATCGATACCTCCCTAATGACGTGGTTGTTGAATCATTTGACCCCGGTGGCTGATTCTACGCGTGTTGACCACATATTCGCCACCGCGTCCCTCCACGCATCACTCACCTGCTCCACCCCTCCTATTGCGACCGACCACCCCTCCCTCCTTACTGTTTCCTTCCCCTTCTCCCCCTCGCCAGTTGCCGTCTTAGCTGGTGTCTGACGTTACTCTGCAAAATATCTGACCGACCTAGTCGTTCAAGCTCACCTTCGGGAATCAGCTGATATCGTTTGCAATACAGTTGTCAGGTCATCTACTCAATCCGAGATCATGTTGCCGGCTTTCGCTCTGTGGAAGACTGCCAGCAGTTCATTGATTCTCTGAACGCCCTTTTGACCTCTGGTCTACAGTTAGTTTGTGAGGACATTCTTGGCTCATATGACGTAAGGGAAATCAGGGCAGCGCTGCTCCCTCGGCAGGACCTTCTTTACAGTGCATCTTCGGTCTCTGATGCCATCCGTGGTTTTAAGCGAGCGTACTGCTCCACCCCCCTCGCCCCCCTCCAATCTCGATCCCCCGCTGTCCTGGTGTTCAATAACGTAGTGGCCTATTTCACTACTATCTTTGGCCAACCGGACGCCTCTCTTCATCTCAATGACTCTGAGGATGTCTTCCCCCTTGGCATAGGTGCTCTTGGGCTGCAGGGTTGGTTTGACCAACTGGCAGTTTGGAGGGCTATCTGCAGCTACCCCCTCTCGAAGGTCTGTAGAGCTGATTCCTTGTATGTCCGGATCCTTCGGGTGATGGCAGGTGAGGTTGACGCCCCCTGTAGCCTTTCCAAAGCCCTGTCCTTCTTCTTCCAGATGTGCGTGGTCTGGGGGCTCACTTCCCACCACTGGAATTCTGCCATTATCACCCCGATTCCCAAGAAGGAGGATTCCCGGACGATTGATGGATTTCGCCCTATTGCTCTGACTGAAATGTTTCATAGACTCTTCGAGCATTGTTTTGAAGGATATGTCAAGAGCCGAAGTGGCCTGACAGAAATGTCGTGCTGCCAAGGCGGCTTCCAAACCCGCTTCTCATCCCTCTCCCATGTCTTGCTTTTGCATGAGACATGGGCCAAGAGATGGGGCCGCCGCGTCTTTCTTGACCTCCGGCAGGCGTACGATTGAGTCCCCCTCAAGCTTATTCTTTTACGTCTTGAGGCACGAGGTACCGATGCGGCCCTCCTTAGCATTATCCGAAGCCTGTTCAACCACTGTTCTTATCAAGTAGTTGTTAATGGCCTCATTACCCCTTCGGTCCCCACTGAGCGCGGCCTCTTCCAAGGCTCCCTCCTCTCCCCCTGGCTCTTTGATATCTTTATTGACCCCCTCGCTGTCTCCTTTGATGAACAATTTAAGGAGTACGACTTTCCCCTCGGGCTCTTCTTTGCTGATGATATCGCTCTTACCCCCCGCACTGCCGCAGAAGGGCAGAGAATGATTGACTTCTGTAAGGATTGGCTTCTGGTAAATAGCATGGAACTCAATCCCAAGAAGTGTGGTTATGTTGGCCCTGCTGACTGTACCGTGCGGATCGGGGGTGAGCCCTGCCTGCGACCCTCCTCCTACGTGTACCTGGGCGTGCCGTATACTAACAAAGAGTTTGACTTTGTCGAGCTCGCGTTGCAGAATTCGGCGAAGGCAGAACGAACTCTTAGGTTCTGCCATACCCGTGGTCCCCTCTAGTCACCAATAGTCAAGCTGGCCATCGTACGGACATTCATTAGGCCTCAGCTGGAGTATGGCCTCCCCCTTCTATGAGCTTCCTGTCCGGCTACTACCATGGGGCTTCAGGTGTTGAAGTGTCCCGAGAAGGTCTTTGATGACGCTGTTGCTTGGTCGGTTGGATTTTCCGGCCGTCCCTTGCTTGGCAGCTTGATTCTCGGTCTCCCCTCCTTTCTTCGTCATACATCAGACCTCTGCTGCATGTTCCAAGCCCATCTGGATTGGTATAGCAAGTCCGGCAATAACCCCATTGGCCCCCTTAGCGAGCGCTTTGTCACGCGTCCACCGGGTTCTATTATTGACAAGTTCTGGCATTGGACCTCTTGGCTTGACTTCCTCCACTGGTACTGGGACCTCCATCCCCAGGTCCGCAAGACTCGCTCGCTCCGCTCCTTCCTCCAGTCTTTCCTTCAGGATCAGCTGTTGCAAGAATGGGCTTCCTCCTCCCAGGCTCTCATCCGGTATATCTCCCCCTAAGGCCGCTTGTGGTCACAGGGCGCCGACTGCGTCCTCTCCTTCCCCCCCCGGCTTGTGCATTCCGCGCTCGCCTGGCATTATGGCTACTTTGGCCAACCCCGCCCCTGCCCCTGTAGAGATAAGTTTCATCGTGGCTATCTTCTCAGGTGCGGTCTTCTCGATGGTTCGTATTCTGCGTTCCGAGGTTCTTCTGATCGAGATGAATAACTCGATTGGTTTTCCAATGACGAATGGTAGGAGGAACTTCGCGCCTACCCTCTTCATGCTCTTCATGAGACAGCCTATCACGCTA
The DNA here is from genome assembly GCA_003990745.1 of Jimgerdemannia flammicorona. Lineage (NCBI taxonomy): Eukaryota > Fungi > Mucoromycota > Endogonomycetes > Endogonales > Endogonaceae > Jimgerdemannia > Jimgerdemannia flammicorona. The sequence goes on along the minus strand of RBNI01006888.1, from coordinate 6,354 downwards.
TCGACGCCATGTGTAATTCTGGTGGCCATCTTGTGGTCGGATTCTGCCTGGCCGAGATTACGAAGATGCTTGGGTGATCGAGCGATCGCACATTTTCTTTATTTCCTTCTCTCCCCTCATTTGTTCGGTTGAGTCCCTTATTGTTGAGAACGCATTGAGTTATTCATCTCATATCAGTCGTTTGGTGTTTGGTTGTTGATACGGTTCATGTAGTTGGCGCCAGGCGAATGTGTATTACATCTTAGCCTTTCTCTTTTTTGCTTTTCGCATTTATTATCTCTATGGCCATGACAAAATAGTTTTATCCAGCCTGTCCATAGGGTGGTCACCTCTCTGGCCTTTGTTTTGTACTTCTTAGCTAGTTGTTTACCTCGCTGGCCTTGCTTTGCTTTTCTCATCTTAGGAGTCTTTATCTTTTGTTGCTCCGATATCCCTCTTCTTCTCTACAATGAATAAATTCTTACTTGAAGCCTAACCCTAATCTTAAAAGAAAATCACTTAGTAATACAATTACAACTTAATTATAATTTTATTCTAATCGGTAGCATGCGCCTGACCCTAATCTTAAAAGAAAAATCACTCAGTAATACAATTACAACTTAATTAAAATTTTATTTTAATGCGATTTGATCAGTGGATCAAAGCTACCCAATTGTGAAACCCGAGAAGTAATTCACTCTTGTTCATGATTAAATTCATGTTACATTGTGTAAACAGTAACCAATTACTAAGTCCGAAGTAGACAAGTAAAAGGTATTTAAGCAATAGCAAGTCTGATAAGAGATGTTTGAAAGATTTCCATGATCTAACATGACTATTGCTCAACTCTGTTGATTTCTTGCACAAATCTTTACTTAAACTTCACACCCTTCACCCTAACCCCCCATTACCTTTTTATAATGAAACATATTTTCAATATGTCGAATGGTAATAACTCTCACTCCGACCTCACCTCTGCCATCCTTGCTCAACAGCAAGTATTGGGAAATTATTCCCTGAGCATCAACCCTGATATGCCTGGCAGGTTGTCTCATGTGGCCCAAACAGCTCTCTGGTTTGCATCTCTTGACGAGATCGTCAAAGATGCTGAGATGCACGCTAAGGATATAGCCGCAGTTCATGCTGCGGCTCATGAGGAATTTCTCAGGCAACCACCCAAGAGTACCCCATTTGTGGCCCCCGCAATCTCAAACTTCAGTGGCTAAGGCCTCTCCATAGTTCTGACAAAAGAACTGCCCCTGGTCGACTATGTCAAATGCTATGCAGCATGGGCAGTGATCTTAATTGATCGTCACGAGAAAGCAGTTCACCTTGCAGCAGCGGCGGAGAAGGAAGACCCTGAAAAATACTATGACTTCTCGGTTAAAAATGTCTCTCTTCCCGAGCGATCCGTTAAGCATATCCGTGATGTTATCGCCTTAGAAGTTAAGGTGGCTATCATCACGTCCAAACAACAAGTTTGGAAGGAGTGTGACTCTAAACTCAATAGCCTGATCACCTCCCTTCGGGGAGAATTAGAACCTAAGCTAATAGTGTTCAGGGAGGACGACGAGCACTATCAGCTCGCCAAAGCATGCCTAGAGCATACTGTTAGTGAATTTGCTAACAAATTGCACAACATGTATGTTGAGGCCGTTTTGGCCCTGGAGAAAAAAGTAAGAGCGACTACACTGCGTGTCCACGTTGACTTGGTTTTTGAACTGATCAAATTACTTTCTATCTGGCTTGATACTCACGTTCCCTTGTCTGTAGATAAAGGAAAACACAAAGCCGATGAACAAGCTGAAGGTAATGGGCCCTGTGAAAGGGAAGGCCAAATCGAAAGCATCGGCAACAGCTGCACTATACAAGAAGCCACCCCCAAAAAAGGACTCACCAAAGAAGGCGAAAAACACCATGACCAAAGGCAAAGGAGGGCCAGAGAAATCTGGTTCAAAAGACAGAAAACAGTAAGTTTCCGTAATGTTCCTAATCAGAATATTTTTGTGAATAATATTTCTGACATCTCCGAAATCCCGAGTGACATCATTGACTTGTTAAACAAAGGTCTTAACTTCAATTTTTGCACTTGTCTTGACATTGAACAGGCCCACCAAAACTGGCAATCTGTCTGTCAAGAAGTCCTCGAAGGGGCAAAAGAACAAGGCTGGGACAAAGGCTTGATTACTCGAGCTGATTTCGGTCTTCGTATTGGGGAGAGTAACTTTGTACACCATTTTAGCAAAGCAAATAAAATAAATCCTCACAACTGCTACTTTCGCGCCGTCAAATATCTACATGACTTTATGCGAAATAATTGCCTTATTGTTCGTGAAGCTGATAAAGGACTTGGTCTTACACTTATGGATTATGATTGGTATGACTCACAAGTATTGAGTCATCTTACTGACATGTCGATGTTTATTGAGAAACCTTTCAATTCTACTGAGGCAAACACATCTCTCATGTTATTGATTGATGAAGCCAAAAAGCTTGACAAAAATATCTTGCATTCGGCCCTCAAACAGGTGAAGTCATGGCAAGCTTCTCTTACAAAATGCAAGATTCTGGAATTCTATATTCTACCGAAACTTCATAAAAATCCTGTCAAGTCACAACCCATCTCTCCGAACCACAGTTGGATTACCAGTGATGCCTGGAGAGCTGTAGATGCCTATCTTAAACCATATATTTCTATGTGTCGAATGGTTGCTCCTGACTCCAAATATGTAATTAATCGTATTGAAGGAAAGTTCTTTTCTGGATCCATGATATTACTAGCAGCGGATGTTGAGTCAATGTACACCAACATTAACATTGATGAGTATCTATGGAAAATATTTGTGGTTCTTATACGATTTGATCATTCCAAAGAACATACCCACCGATATTATATGAAGGTATTGCGCTTTGTGCTTAAGTTTGCATTTATTCAATATGCCGGATATATCTATCAACAAATTCAAGGAATTGCAATGAGTATGCCTTCAGCGCCCAATGTAGCAAATCTCTTTATGGCCTTTCATAAACTCAGGCTTGAAGATCAAGGGATTTTGCCAGAACTTTATTTCCAATTTATCGATGACATCATTATCATTACGGACAAGGGTGATGAAGCTGTAAAGCACGTTATAATATCGTTGGAAACAATGAGCTCTAGTTTGTACTTCACACAACATGTAGCTGATGAAGTTATGTTTTGTGATCTTAAAGCATATGTGAAGATCAATGCTGATAAGACTCAGTCGATTTAGTTCCGAAACTATGATAAAGATATGAATCTTTATATATATTCTATGCCGGATACATATTATCCACAAGCATACATCAATGGATGGCTTAGAGGTGAGAATACTCGCCTTATCCGAAACTCATCAGAATATGATAATTATGAAGTAGCGATCTCTGAATTCCATTAGTTTTTGGTACGATGTGCCTTTAAACCAAATCGGATTGCTTACCTTTTGAGTCTTGAATCTTATCAAGACTGCTCCTGTATGCTTTCGGAGGATTCTCATGCAAATAATAAAGAATCTGGCCCTAAGCTCAGTGAGATAAATGTTATACCTTATATGCACAATTATTCTGGTAATCATTACCATCGTCGTGCACTGTCTTTGGCTGCCAGAGTGATGAATACTCTGTCTCAACACTGTTCTGTGAAGTACAGCCCAGTTATTTATCATGGCCACAACTTAAAGAAGCTAGTTGAGAAGTAGAACAAGAAGGTGTTATCTATAGCAGGCAAAATGCCCCTTTAATAAACATGACTGATTGTAAAATGTTACACTGTATCTTTCCTTTTCCTGTACTATACAATGTGTGTTTTATTCTAATCGGTAGCATGCGCCTGACCCTAATCTTAAAAGAAAAATTGCTCAGTAATACAATTACAACTTAATTAAAATTTTATTTTAATGCAATTTGATCAGTGGATCAAAGCTACCCGATTGTGAAACCCGAGAAGTAATTCACTCTCATTCATGATTAAATTCATGTTACATTGTATAAATAGTAACTAATTACTAAGTCCAAAGTGGACAAGTAAAAGGTATTTAAGCAATAGTAAGTCTGATGAGAGATGTTCAAAAGATTTCCGCGATCTAACATGGCTATTGCTTGACTCTGTCGATTTCTTGCACAAATCTTTGCTTAAACTTCATACCCTTCACCCTATCTCTATACTCTAGATCTATCTCTATACTTTCTCTCTTTAGATGAAAAATAGTTAAGATAATAATTTTCTAATTTATCTTCACTTTTACTAAATTAACTATATCTAATAACTGACTTGAATCTTTAAGATTTGGATTTCTATAAATTACTTTAAAATCAAATCTATACTTATTTTGTATCTATTTACAAGTATATATATATTCTCTTTTATTATTATATATTATTCTATTAGTATCTATTTTAGAGTTTAATAGCTCTACTTCTCTTAATTATTCATAGTTTCACTATAGCCAATATTACTCCTTCTTTTATCAGACTTATTTATTAGTAAATATATTATATACTATATTAAAGACTCTTCTTATATATCTACACTAGCTTTAGCTAGTACTCTATCTTTAGAAGCTCATTTAGTCACTCTTCTCAATTATTCCTCATATTAGAGTAATGATAAAAACCTACTACAATTAGATTTTACTTTAGTTTTTATTAATTTTTCTATATTAAGCAATCTCTCTATCTTTTTATCTTATATAATTCTATCTTATCTTTCTATATAAGCATTTTTACTTTATCTCTTTAAACTTTTATACTACTCTATTTTCTCATTTATATCTATATATTTAATTCTTCTTATAATTTATATTTTATACTAAAGAAAGATCTGTCTCTAATCTTTTCATTTAGGTAAAAATATTTTAATATCTTTTAGAGTTTTATAAACTATTCATAATTAGTAATATTTTCTCAAAGTATTTTTAGGTCTTTAAAAATTTTATCCTCATTTCCTCTCTAGCTGTATTCAGATTATATTTTATATTTATTTTTATATCTATATTCTTCTTAGTATCTAATCTAGTTAATACTTAGCAATCTTTTTATCATCCTTAGTCTCTATTAACTTCTTTATTTCTTATATACTATTTATCAAATTATTAATTTATTCTTCTATCTCTACTAAAAAGTAGTATATTTCTCAGCAATTACTGCTTAATCAGTCTCTCTTTTTACATTAACTTTATAGTTCTCAGCCTTCAATATTATAGTCATTATCTCAGACTTCTATCTCTCTTACTACTTTATACTCTTACTTATATTTATTACTAATAATATATAGATCTATCTTTTTTAGCTCATCTATAGTCAACTTTCTTATTACTAAAAATATTTAGCAAGTTTATCTAGACTTCTTCTATCTGAAGTCACTGAGCTTCTTTTTTTAATAAAGTAACTCTAGCTCTAATACTAGTAGACTTATTTTATCTTTTCTTCAAAATATCAACTAACTGAAAATTCTTCACTTTAATAATCTGCTCTTATCTAGTAATCTAAATTTAATTCTATATATACTTTTCATCATTATATCTATTATAGTATTCTTCTTCAGAATATTAGTTAACTCAAAAGAGTCTATTTCTCTTTCTATTATATTTTTCTTAGTTTTGATATTTATTAATTTCTTTTATCTCTTCTCTAGTTTTACTCTCTAATATCTCCTTTAAACTAATTAGTAGATTCAGTCATCTCTTCAGGATCTCTAATAGATCTTTTTTCTCTTTTTTACTCTTTTTTACTTCTATTATCTTATAAATAAAAAGTCTCATATTAGTATTAAATATCAGTCTTTAGTCTTTTTAGCAGTCTTCTTCTTAGTAAGTCAGAGCCTTATATCTATATTTTTTATCTTAAATAAAGTTCTCTTTTATATCTAGAATTTAATATCTATACTTTAACCTTACTTCTACATTACCTCCTTCCCTCTTCTCTATATCTTAATAATTATTATTATTAAGATCTCCTTTACTAAAAACTATACTAATCTTAGATCTTACTTTAGATATATTTATATAGCTTTATTATTTTCTCTACTTTTAACTCTTATTTTATAATATCTTATAAAAATCTCTTCTCTTTAAACTCTATCTTAACTCTTTCTTACCTATTTAAAAAATTCATTAAGATAATATCATTTGGCTAATTTATCAGTAAGTATAAATTATTTTGATAATTACTATAGATCTCCAGAAATATAATATTACTATATAATCTAAAATTAATTTCTTAAATAATAGAATTACTACTATTATCTATTATTAGATATCTCTATCTTAGTACTTTAGCTATTTAGCCTTACTATTACTCATTATATCTATTTTTTTTTTTTTTTTTTTTATTTTTTTTTTTTTTTTTTTTTTTTTT
>RBNI01006887.1:0-10877 GCA_003990745.1 Jimgerdemannia flammicorona | reverse complement strand
AAAAAAAAAAAAAAAAAAAAAAAAAAAAAAAAAAAAAAAAAAAAAAAAAAAAAAAAAAAAAGATCCCAAGGATGCAAGAGGTAGAAGGAGCTGCTGACAAGACTGGAAAGCAGGGTGAAGAAGGATGCTAGGAGCATTGAAATCATGGAGGGAGCTAAGGAGAGTGTCTGGGCTAGTGGATGGAGAGAATGCAGAGAAGGGGTCAGAAGGAGGAGAGGAGGTAAAGAGTAGTAACTCTTATGCAGATGGTACCTTTGAGGTCTGGGAGCTATCTCTGACCCCTACACTACTTATTAGATGAGGTCCAGCTTCAAGGGGCCAGGTGGCAGAAGATGTGCCTATGTGGAGAACCCAGAGAGTACACTTTGGAGTTCTTGAGGTAGTAAAGGGGGGGGCAGGTGGTGGTGGTGAGTGAGAAGGAACTGGTGGATGTTCAGGAGGAGGAGAAGGAGTGGAATGAAGCAGTAAATGTGAGAGCTGATATCTCTATACTGGATGGAGGGCAGCCAGTGACTCCTGGAGGGAAGGAGGTGGGGAATCTACTATAGATGTGTAAGATGATGAACAACTTTGCAGCAGAGGAGTTGGGGGAGATGGACCTACAAGTGATGAGCATTGGGTATGTATTCTGTGGGGCAAGGGTGTAGTGGAGGCACTGAAGGCAGAGATTCTTGTGGTTTTCCTGGAGGAGGAAGGTTATGAGGTTGATAAGGAGAGAGAGGCTGGGCTGGTGGTTGTTGCTGGTGAGAGGGCTGCTTACTGTTGGGTGGAGCAGCATGGGTTGCAGCTCTGGCAAGATGTCTGCCTGGAATATCATGAAGAGTTTGAGGAGAAGGAGGATGGGGAGCTCAAGGAACTTCTGGCTAGATTGGAGGCTAAGCAGACTGTAGAGGAGGAAGAAGCTACAGAACATGATCTGGACCTGGCTCAGAATGAGAGGCTCATGGAGCAGTAGAGGATATGTCTGCTTTTATACTTATATTATATATTATTCCTTATGAATAGTATAACTAATATTTTTTCTTTAAATATGAATAGACTATGGGGTTCATTTTATTGATAGAACATTTTTGCTTGACTGAAGAGATTAGAGGCTGATCTCTTTCTTTTGTAGGATGTCAGGTGTAAGGATGATTTGGATATACTGGAATAGATAAAGGAATGAGGAGGGGAGGCAGTTTGGAAGGGCAAGGTTGAGATTGTGGTCAGGAAAGACAGAGGAGAGATACAAGATATGTAGAACTGGGGAGATAGGCTGGTTTGGAGTGAGTGGATTCAAACCAGTCAGGAACTGATTACAGTGGGATCCTACTACTGTCCTGTAGTGTGGGGTGAGCATGTAGAGTGAGTGAAGAGGCTCCTAGAGGAAGGGCCTCTGGTAGAGGCTGGAGTGGATGTGCTTGGTGGAGACTTTAATATGATCAGAGATATACTGGTGGATAGAACTGATAGAGAGAGGGGGGCAGCAAGAAGGATTGGAGGCTTGGAGATATAGGAGAAAGTAGAGAGGTTAAGTGCATTGATAGATGCTAGCAGGGAGCTGTGGGGTGACAGAAGGGTATATATACATTAAGCGAGTGGCCTGGAGACAAGAATTGACTGAATTTTGATAGTGGACTACTGGGGTTTAGATGTTTGGAGATCTCTGGAGGCAGAATAGTATCCATGGTCTAATCATTGAAGACTGCTAGGATAGGGCCATTTTGGGGGGAGTGGGGATAGGCTGGGACATTGGTGTCTCAACTCCTCCTTGTTAGACAATAAGATACTGTGAGATGAGTAGACTGCAGATATTCAGCAGAGAGTAGAGGAGTGGATAAAGAAAGGCACCTTAGTTGGAGATAGATGGATGTAGCTGAAGGAGGCTACTAGGGGCTATTAGAGAGAGACAGATATGGCAGCTGGGAGATAGAGGAGGAAGAAGAGGTTGTGGGCCTCTGCTAGATTGACAAGGCTGTTGGGAGATTGAGCAGGTCTGTTGGCTCTGGAGAGGGTAAAGAATTGGAGATTGCTACAGATAAAAAAGGAGGTTGTGGAGTTACAACAGATATTGTAAGAGGAGGAGAAAGTACAGGTGTAGAGTATAGCAGTACATCTACATTGACAGGAGCTGGAGGAAGAAGAGAGGCCCTCTAAGTTTCTCATGAGGACCCTTCAAGCAAGAAGGGTTCAGCAGAGGTGGAAGGGGGTTATTGATTCAGAGAGAATAATAGTGCATGGTATACAGGATATTCTCAGATTTCTGAAGGAGCAGTGGAGTGGCTTGTAGAGTGAGAAAGAGAGTGGGGCAGAAGATATTGCCATTGGTATTATCTTAGAGGATTGGCAACCACCTCTAGCAGAAGGGCTGAGTGATCTGGTAATGCTAGTGCTAGAGGAGGAGATTTACTAGATTCTTACTGCAACTGTACTGAGTACAGCATCAGGTGAGGATGGCCTGCCCTGGGCTTTCTGAAAGAAGATGGTGGGCATCCCCAGTGTGCTGAGAGAGCTGAGAGCTCTCTGTAATTTGGTACTATAGTCTGAGAGATGGGTAGGGGAGCAGAATCTGGGGCTGGTGATGCTGCTGTATAAGAACAAGAGCAGAAGGGAAGACTGAAAGAACTGGAGACTGATTATGCTACTGGACATAGACAGGAAGTTGATAACTAAGGTAATAGTAGCAAGATTACAGAAGGTAGCCCAGCAGGTCTTGGGGGCAGAGCAGTGAAGATTTGTTAGAGGCAGACTTATTCAGGATGATACAGCTTAGATATATAGTATTATTGAAGAGGCTTGGGCCTGTGGATTGGATGGGCACCTGGTCTTCTTGGATCAAGAGATGGCATATGAGTATGTTCAGAGAGTCTGGTTGATGAAGGTACTGGATAAGATTGAAGTCTCTCAACAGTTGAGAGTGGTAATGGTCAGTCTACTGAAAGAGAGCAGGGCTGTACTTATATGTAATGGGCATAGAGGGGTGGCTTTTCCTCTGAGTAGAGATGTGCCCCAGGGGGACCTACTGTCTCCCATTTTGTATGCACTCTCTTTAGAGCCCTTAATGGATAGGATTTGGTAGAAGATAGGAAGACTTTCAGTTTATGGCATTGAGTAGAAAGTTGGTGCTTTTGTAGATGATATAGTGATTGGCCTGGGTTTGATCACTGATGTTGAGGAACTCAAGGAGACTGTGGAGTGATATGAGGTATACTCTAGGGCTAAGCTCAATTGGCACAAGTGTGAAAAAATAGTGTTAGATAATAGTCTGGTGGGGGGGGATGTCATTGGAACAATTGTCTTTGCTGGGGAAGCAGTGAGATACTTGGACATTTATCTGTCAGTGTATAGGTCTGTTCTCTCACAACTCTGGTGGGAGCAGTAGGTGGTTATCTGGGGGGGAGGCCCTGTAGAGCTGGGGAGGCCACCACCTGTCTCTGGCAGGGCATATTTCCATCTTAAATACTTACTGGCTGCTGAAGCTATAGTATCTGGCATATTATCTGGACTTTCTGGCCTAGGTGGTGAAGAGATTGCTGAACCTGGCCAAGGGGTGGATCTGGGCAGAGAAGAGGAGTCAGATTAGCTGGAAAATTCTATTCTTACTAGTAACTAGTGGGAGACTTAGACTGGCTGACTTCCTGAAGAAGTTACACTGCCTAAGAACATAGTGGCTAAAGAGAGCTATTGAGCTGGGGGGCAGCAGCTGGGTTTCTCTATTGGAGAAGGTCTGGGAGATGAGGTCCTCTCTGAGAGGTTCCATGAGAGACCTTATTTTTAGTTAGGCTTCAAAACAATGAGCACATATAGTTTAGGGGCTTCTGGTGGGGAGTCGCTGATGGGACACACCACATTGGCATTCATTGGCAGAGAGATGAGAGAGAAAGACCTTGGGGCCCAGCAATGTAAAGATGGGATCAAGTATTGCTAGGGGGCATTCTCCTAGATGACTTTGATATTAGTGATGGGGTTGAGTATCAGAGGGGGTTGAGGCAGGATCTGTGGCCCAGTGAATAGCAGTTAGTGGGTATTGGTGAAGAGTGAGATTGGAACAGGATCTGAAACTGGAGTGCTGAGGTTCAGTAGTAGCTGCCACCAAAGTATTGGATGGTCTGGTGACATATATTGAGGAGGAATATTATGCTCAACTTTCACTCTGGCCACCTGATGAGAGGGGGATCCTTTGACTATGAGGAGTGCCATAATGTTGAGTAAGAAGAGGGCTTAGTGCAGATGCCTGAACATTGGCTTGGGGAGTATAAAGTACTCAATGACTTCTGAATAGTAGTTGGAGAGAGGTTGGGTGTTATGCAGAAGAGAGATTGTATGAGGGGTCAATGGGAGGGTCTGCAGGACAGATTGGTGGAAGGGGTTGAGAGAGAGTGGCTCACTTTAAAGTGGGCGCTAGCTATATAGATAGGGTTGGTAGGTTACTGACTATATATGTTTGAGAATGAGAGATAGCTGGGCTTAGGGGCATGACTATTGCAGTGAGAAGGGCTAATGGAGGATACTCTAATGGGTTGGTGGCTGAGGTGGAGACTGCAGGAGAGTTGGCAGCATCATTTGGTAGAGAAGATATATGAACAGAGTGAGGGGAGGGTTGGGGTCATAGAAGACAGGGTGATTTTCAAACATGAAGGGGTAGGAGAGAGGGGGAGCTCCCCTATGGAGATTAGATAGTGAGAAGAGATTATGTAAATTTATATATAGACTGGTAATAAATGGCAAAGTCCAAGTGACTATAAAAAAAAAAAAAAAAAGACAATGGTGTAAACTTCTTCTGAGGAGGAGAGCAGTTATTGACCCTGGTCTTATTGCTGGCTAGTTTCTCCTGAATTCTCCACTGTAGATGGCTGCTGGGTTCTTGAGTCAAATAGTTAAGTCTTTAGAAAACTTTCTCAGTTGAGCCCCCAAAATGTGGCTTGTGATTAGTACTCTGCAAACCTGACCCAATTAACCCAAAACCTGATCTGTAAAATAGCTAACTCAAAATTAGACATTATCTGTCTTTAACTCAATCCAGAATTATATATCACCCATCTTTAATCTGATCTAGAATTATATGTTACCCATCTTTAACCTGACTCAGAATTATATATCACCTATCTTTAACCTGACTCAGAATTATATGTCACCCATCTGAACTCTGCCCTGAAAAAATAATTCAGATAATATTTAAATAATATTCAGAGCAATTGGAAGTGAAAAATATCAGAAGACTATCAAGAATCCAAATATGCATGTATGAATTATATTTACATACAAGCTATTTTGATATTTAGTTACCAGCTTACCAGTAATAGAAAAAATATATTCAGATAGAACAGATGTCACTAAAATAGTAAGATAATCACAAGCCATTTGTGAAAGATTAGGATATACCAACTGATTTCACCACCACTAATCCAGTATATCTATATGAGAATTAGCTAGATTCTCTGACAAATAACTGAAACAGAGAAATATGAGAGAAAATTAATCAAGCCAACTAAAAAACATAAAAACAACATCTACTATTCACATCAACATGCTGTTTCTTCTCATATATTGAGTTGATAAAGTCATCAGTATCATAGGATATTGAGGGTATAATGACAGCATTAACAGACTTATACTCCTTTTCCCAGATATGTTCTATCTGATTCTTCTATTCATCAATTAAGGATTTTTTCCATTGCTTATAACAGAAATAATATATGTTGATATATAGATCTAAGGCTGAAGCTATGCCATATAATAGTGTTATCTTGCAGTAATACTTTAGAAGTTTTGTACATGCATTCTCAGCAGCAGTAAGTATTATCTATAAAAAATAAAAAATAAATGGAAATATATATATATTACTTCCCAATTACTTACTAAATTAGTTTCTAAATTTACAAATAAAATTACTTTCAAAATCATATATATACCTAATTAAAATGTTCACTAGTTTGCTATTTATCAATGATATCTTTGAGGTGATCATATAGCTGATTAAATAGTGGGATAACAGCCACTATTATAGGATACTTCAAAGCTGACATCATGGTTGTCACTTTGGCAAAAGGCTTAAGAAATTGGCAAATCAATTCAAATTGTTACCATGTATTTTCAGATATATTGCTCATTTGCTTATTTATAGTACACAATATATCCAAGCCCTATTTAGATGTAATATTAATTTATTTAGTACTAAAATATTTCTGAATTATTTTCCAAAATCTATACAAATAGATTCAAAATCTTATCTTACAAATCTCTAGAATATATACTAACATTTTATATATAAAACTCTATCTCATCATAATATCTAAGAGAGGCTTCAAAATAGAAATTTCGGAGGATTCACAGACCTTCACTAGTTGTGCTTATCATTGTGCTGAATTTTTGATCTTCTTTATCAACTCTTATAGCTTTCCAATGGGCTCACTAAGAGAACTAAGAGCATCATGAATGACAAGATTCAATATATGCCTAAAACGGCATATATGAGCAAGCAGATGATGGAGATTCTTAAATAGAATATCATTATTACTGGCATTATTACATGCAATAGCAATGATTTGATTGTCACTAGGCAATAAATCATCTATTATCAGCTTCAGACTTTTCACAAGATTGATATCTGTGTATATTATTTTACTGATATTCACAAAGTCTAAGATAATATCATTCATCTTCCAATCACTATCAATTTAATGAGCTGTTATTCCAAGAAAGGCCTTGATATTAACATCTGATATCTAATAATCAAGTATAAGTGACACCTTTGACTTGAGTCCTGCTAGCCTTGCTTTTACTTGAGTCTGCAATAGTTCGAATTCCTTTCGAATAACTCATGAAATTGTATCAGCTGATGGAAGGGCCAGATCAGAGTATAATATGTGAAAGAGATACTTAAAGTCAGTATTTTCGATAGTGGAGAATGGCTGATATCTAGTGATAATGAAGTTGGTAATTAACTGACAAAATTTTCATTACTTAAAGTCTTGCTAGTGTGTTCCTATTTGTAATAATAAAATTTAATGAATTATTTTTCTAATAACCTTCTAAGTACTTCCTGAATTTCATTCTATTCATACTCATAATATCATCTTTCTTAGACCAGCAAGGATTCTCAGCATGCTGGAGAGGTAAGAGCATAGTATTGTGATGCTTCCAGAGATATTGTTTAAGATTATTGATATTGCCATCCTTCAATATATAGCTCCAAGTTGTGTAATGGTTGCAACTAATGAGCTTACTTTGTAAATTCTATTTGAATAGAGAGATATGAGACTATATTAGAACATCAACTACTTATAACTGACCACCCTTATGACTGACCACCCTTATGACTGATGAGACCAACCACCTCTATAAATGTAACTATTAGCACAATGTATCAAACTACCTTTGTGGCATAATTTCATACCCAGCTATTACCAGGTTTGTTTTTATTTTTATTCTCATGCTCATTGGTAATAACAAACTAGTAGAGATATCCAATATATCCTCTGATATATCTTCTGATATATTCTCCAATATATCATCTGATGGTTCTAGGATTTCTCCTAAATATACTTCTTGATCTTTAGATATTTTGAAAAGTGTTTGATGATGGTGGGAACTGGGAGCTTGAGTGGGAGGCCAAGAGCTGGAAAGTGGCTAGGAAGTAGTGAGCTAGGGAGTGGCAAACTGGAGAATGAGCTGGGGGACAGTGAACTAGAGAGTGGAGAGTTAGGGAAGGCAGCAAGCAGTGGGGAAAGTCAGGAACTATGGGGCCTGGAACAGGAGTCAGCAAGCTGGGGGGCAGCAAGATGGAGAGCAGTGAGGTGGTGGTATAAGGTGCAATAGCCAATGATTAATTATGGACAGAGGATAGATGAATAAATATATATGGGTGGTGAACTGGTACCCATTATGCAACTACAAACAGCAAACATACTTTGGAGATTCAGCATGTTCTGCATGATTCAGTATATTCTGTATAAGCCCTGATTGAGTAAGGTTTGCAATAATATTTGAGGGAGGTTTGTGGTACATTTGAGCAAGATTTGCAGCAAGGTTCGAGCAAGATTTGCAAGCAAGATTAAAGCAAGATTTGCAAGTAAGATTAAAGCAAGATTTGCAAGTAAGATTAAAGTGAGATTTGTATAAGCCAGGCTTTGCAAGTCTTGTACTTGCAAGTCTGGATAAGCTCAGTCACAAGCTGATATAATGTATATATAAGCTGATATCACATGATATCAGCTATTGGCTGAGCTTGTAAGCACAAGACTTACAAAGCCTGGCTTATACAAATCTTGCTTTAATCTTACTTGCAAATCTCACTTGAACCTTACTGCAAATCTTACTACAAATCTCACTCAAATATACTACAAATCTTACTCAAACATCATTGCAAACCTTGCTCAATCAGGGCTTATGTAGAATCTGCTGAATCATGTAGAAAAAAGTAGAACACAGTGAGAAAAGCTCTGGATTACAAGCATAAGTATAAGTATAAGCATAAGCTTTTCTCTGCTCAGTCTGACAAGCTGATAATAAGCTGATATCACATGATATCAGCTATTAGCTGAGTGGAGCAAAGCTTCCTTACTGTATTCTACTCATCTTGTATTCCACTTCTCTTACATAACCCTCACATATTCCTCCACCTCCCTTACCCTCATTCCTCAGATTGTAAACAATATATAATTTAGAAATGGGTTTAAAAAGAGATTTCAAAGAGATTCTGAAAGAGCTTCTGAAAGAGATTTCAGAGAGATTCCAAAAGAGCTTCTGAAAGATGTTATAGCTTTTGAACATTTAAGATATCAAAAGCTTACTTTTGTCTCTCATTCTTTTTGTCTTATCCTTTGCTTCATCTTATCCTTCACTTTGCCTTACTTAATTTACCACTATGTTGAGAAAACATAGATATAACCACCCAGTCAATAAGTATTTACTTAGTCCCCCCCAAGCTCAATACACTTCAGCTCACCATCTCAAAGCTCAGCACTCTAAAGATGCCCAGCTTGCTAATACTCAGCCTGTCGAGCTTGCTGATACCCAGCCTACTGAGCTTGCCAACACTCAGGTTGCTGAGCTCACTGACTCTCAGCTCACTGACCCTCAGCTCCCTGATCTCCAGCTTGACTGTCAGCTCACTGCCAGTCCACAAGCACAAGGTCCCTCACCAGATCCCAATAACATAGCTCAAAAAAGTTAGTTTTTTTTTTTTTTTAAATCAATGTCTGAATTTTTTCCTAATAACATTCGAAATATATATATCCTCCAGCTTCTAAGCCTGGGCCAGAGTACAAATCTTGCTACAATTGCCATTTTTGCCATCAAGTTTATCTAAGTACTATCTGGAAACATTGCCAAACTAATTTCCTAGATGCCCCAAACCTTATGGAGAAAAGGCCTTACAAATCAGACATTAGGTATGCTTTTACTGTGGCCAATAAATGCATTAAGAAAGTACATGATGACTAACTGAGGTAAGAAGTCATAAGAGTGATAGAAAACCATGTGAAAATCATAGAATATTCATCATACCATACTGACTTTAAGGTGAATACCAAAGCATAGAACAAGTAAGATTGTCTAGATAGAATTATCATCATGGATGAACATGAAAAACTACTGACCATATTTGAATGTATACTAGTAAAGAATGACAAAATGCTTTATATGTGACTGATGGATGGCAGGCTTGTACATTTTGTTGAGAGGGGTGGTGGAGAGGTGGGAGAGGTTGACACATACCAAGGCTCCTTTCTCCACTACCTTACTGGTCACAAGGTTTGGTAGGCAACCTTCCAAGTCTCCTTTCCCCTATTATTACCCCCTCTACCTCGAGTTGATTTGCTATGCCTGCATGGGCATGGTGGGAGGAGAGCAATGGTGACAAGTTGCCCCTTTATCAGTGTCAGATCAGTGTCTTCTCCACTTTTTTGTGGTTTCTGATGCCTTCAGCTGCATTTGGAGTGCATCTATTTTGATGCAGCACCTTCTTCCTTTTGCTATCGCTAACAAGGTGTTGTCTTAGTGTATCTCAGGCTACGTAGAGAGTCAGCTGACCTTGGGTATCAAGTGCTCAGTGTAGGTTACCTGCAGGTCTTCAGTGCCTATAGTGGGGCCCTCTGGCTTTGGCAAGCTTCTTGGCAAGCATGGTTCTGGCATATGTGACTGCTTTTTGGGTGTTGTCAGGATGGGAGGGGAGATGGCCATCACAGATAGGAGGAAGGGCAATTATGGTGGACCAGTAGGGTACCAGACTGGGGGTGGTCATTGGGGCTGGGGCAGGTGCTGCTTTGGTGGGGCCTTTTGATTGGTGCAGTGTAGTTAGGTGGTAGGTGTCACCCTCGGCTTCTTTTGGCGGGTTGGCAGATTAGGCCCTGGTCATCAGGGGGGGGTCAGGGGGCCCAAGGCTATCTATTTCAGGTATCTTGGCTGCACTCAACTGGAACCGGGAGCTGATACAGAAACATGATCGAGGCCCGCAGGCTTGAGTAGTAGGGTATTGGGGGTCTCCTCCCACCTCATGTATAAGTCCTTTACTTACCTTGACTGGGAGAACCAGGCCCTACCCACTATATTGTACTTTGATGAGGGTTTTTCTTTGCCTGTCATTCTCTTTGGGGTGGCAGGGGCTATTCTATTCAGCTCGGGCATGGTCTTATACATACGTTGGGTTCTCAGACATGTGCTTTCAGTTGTTGGTATATAGTTGGGTTTCCCCTGGTGATAGGGAGAGCATGGTGCACAGAATGAGGTACGGGTCATCACAGGCCCTGCTGCGCCTAGCATGGTTGAGCTACTGGACAATAGCTAGCCTAGGTTAATGGGGGAGCAGTGCTTGGTGGGTGGTGGGGGAGGGTTTTGGCCTATACAGTCTAGGTTCCCTTTCAATAAAATTCCATGGAACATTAAGTCTATTAAAAAAA
>RBNI01006886.1:0-10878 GCA_003990745.1 Jimgerdemannia flammicorona | reverse complement strand
CAGGCAAAGAAAAAACCCTCATCAAAGCACAACACGGTGGGTAGGGCCTGGTTCTCCCAGTTGAGGTGAGTAAAGGACTTACACGTGAGGCGGGAGGAAACCCCCAATACCCCACTACTCAAGCCTGTAGGCCTCGATCACGTTGCTGTGTCAGCTCACAGTTCCAGTTGAGTGCAGCCAAGACACCTGAAATGGGTAGCCTCGGGCCCCCCGACCCCCCCTGACGACTGGGGCCTCACCCCGCTACCTATCAAAAGAAGCCGAGAGTGTCACCTACCACCTAACCATGCCGCACCAATCAAAAGGCCCCACCGAAGCAGCACCTGCCCCAGCCCCAATGACTGCCCCCAGCCTGGCACCCTACTGGTTCACCGTTATCACCCTTCCTCCTATCTGTGACGGCCATCTCCCCTCCCATCCCGACATCACCCGAAAAGCAGTCACCTACGCCAGAACCGTGCTCGCCGGGAAGCTCGCCAAAGCCAGAGGGCCCCACCACAGGCACCAAGAACCTGCAGGTAACCTACACTGAGCACTTGACGCCCAAGGTCGGCCGACTCCCTACGTAGCCCGAGACACACCGAGACAGCACCTTGTTGGTGATGGCAAAAGGAAGAAGGTGCCGCACCAAAACGGATGTACTCCAGACACAGCCGAAGGCACCAGAAACCACGAAAAAGTGGAGAAGACACCAATCCGACACTGATAAAGGGGCAACTCATCACCATTGCCCTCCTCCCACCATGCCCATGTAGGCATAGCAAACCAACCCAAGGTAGAGGGGGTAATAATAGGGGAAAGGGAACTCGGAAGGTCGCCTACCAAACCTTGTGACCGGTAAGGTAGTGGAGAAAGGAGCTGAATCCATGTGAAAATACTATATTATAATTAATATTATTACTGAATAAGCTAAAGAATGTCCCATTTATCTCAAAAGATACAAATATCCCAAACACTCTTCTAAAATTATTAGAATAAGAAACTCTCTTAATATAATATATCTAGAATATAAAAGAAAAAGAAGAAATATAATTACTTATAAAAAAACATCTGATTTTAGAACTAAAGCTATAGAAATATAAGTAATTTAGAAATAAGAAATAGTAGATAAAGAAATCTCTAAATTAGAAGAACTCTCTGAGTTGTCTCTTAGAATGACCTATATTAAATATTATCAGAAGATAGAGATTATAAACTCTAAAATACTAAAGTAGAATTAAGTATAGTAGTCACTATTCTAGAATAAAAAATAAATCAAAAAAGAGTCTTTTAGTTAAGAAGATATCAGTATTAAATAGTCTTCCACTCTTCTCAGAATTATTACTATCAATGTTACTGATTAGATTAATAGCAAAGATAGAGATATTTAGATTTATATAGTATCTTTAGTCACAGTTATATAGTTAACTATATTTTAAGAAATAACTATAATATATATTGATAAAATAGTTTTATAGAAGAGAATACTTTATCTATATGGAAGTATATCCTCTAGTCACCCTTTCAGTTACTTTTAATAAGAATAACTACTAATTTTCAAGATAGTGAGAAGTTAATAATAGAAAATAGTACTTTTAAGTAATAAGTTACTGCTACCATAGAAAACATCTAAACTGCTAAATCTGCCAGTATAGAAGATCTATCTCAACTAAGATATTATAGTACATATATTCAAGAAGAGAGATAATAGAGCTAAGATTTAAAAAGAGTAAGCCAGAAGACTAAAAAAAAAAGACTCTTAAGATCTATAATCTAGAAGATAATATTCTAGCTTTTATCAGACATATAATCTATTAAAGATAAGTAGAAGATACTATCAACTTTATAGAAGTCTTAAACTCTACTAAAAAAATATATATATCAATTATTTTCAAGATCTCTCTACTAGAGCTAGATAACTATATCTTAATATTAGAGTCTAGAGTAATTTAGATATATATAAAAAAGATAGCATAGATATAGATGTAGAAGATATTTATAAATATTAGAATAATGACTAAAGAATAGTCTGAGATAGACTATTCTTTAGTAGAAACTAATATAATATATGAATACTATAGTATAGCTAAATAATATATAAAGAATACTTAGTATAGTTATTATATAGTTACTATATATACTACTAATTTATATAAATAATCAGATATATCAAATCAGAGTATACTGATCTCCAAAGAACTACTTATTCTATATAGAACACTCACTCTATATAAAACACCTATTTTATAAGAAATATCTATTCTCTAAGAGAATAAGTAGTTATATTTTCTCTAAACTAGTCTTACTATATATTCTATAATTACCCAAATAGTAACCAGATAGTAACTATACTTATATAAAATACTTCAGATATTTAAATAAATAAACCTTAGTCTGAAAAGTTAAAAGATAAGTCTGCTTATAATATACTTCAAAGAATATAAGTACCTTCTAAGAGCTACTTGATTTAAGAAAAAAATTATAACACTTAGGAGAAATATTTACTTTAAAGTCACTATTAAGAAGATTGTGAGCTTTATTCTCTTTTTCACTCTAGTTTACTTTTCAATATAAAAAAGTCTACTGATTTTAATCTACTTACCATATTAAGTCAGAAGAGAAGTCTACTATATTTTGGTCTACTTATCAGATAAGTGATGAACTTTACCTATATATTATACAAAATCTGAGTCTATTAAGAAAACTGCTGAAATTATCTACATTATACAAATAAGAGAACTCATACTACTTTCTGAAAGAAAGATCTATAGAACTAACTAAATATTTTATTAATTTTTAACAAAGTAACTGAGAGCTTAAGCCAATCTATATAGTTATCTAAATCTTATAATTTATTTCTATTGAACTAGTATATTATAATATAGCTATAGTATATTAATAATATAAAAGTCTACTATATTTTCTTTAGTTTAATTATATAATATAAATTAAGAATATAAAGTCTGCTAATTAACAAATATAAATATTATATATAAGAATAACTTTGTGATCTTTAATACTATTTATTTTGATTTAGTTATTATATAAGAGTTATAAGTATTGATTGCAAGAACTTTTTGGTGATTTTTTTTGAGTTGTGAATATATGTAAAATTTACTCTTAATATTATATATACTCTCTATCTATAAATTTGAAAATATTACTATTATTTGTAGATTCTAGCTCTTATTGATGAGTAATCTATCTTTTCTTAATAAATAACTATATCCCAAGTAAAAATAATATAGATATAATTATAAGTATTCTTAAATTTTGATCTTTTATACTTTATTGCAAGAGGAAAAGAATACTGACTAAACTAGCTATATATTTTAACAATTAATAGTATACTTTAAGAGTACTAGAGAATGGACCAGAATCTATAGCTAGTTAGCTAGCAGTTAGTTGATATTGGCAAAGAGTGAGACTAAACTAGTATCTAGTCATAGAGTACTGAAATACAGTAGTGGCTTTCTCTGAAGTTCTGAGTAGTGTGGTGATATTTGCTGAAGAGGAATATTATATTAACCTTTTACTCAGATCATTTAGTTAATGGTAGAAATTTTAATTATAAAGAGTATTATAATATAGAATAGATGAGAAATTTTATATAAATTCTAAAATATTAGCTAAATAAATATGATATCCTTGGGAACTTCTGAGTATAGGTTAGTAGTTATTTAGAAGTAGAGGAATAAGAGAGTAGAGAGGGGAGTTATTGGGAAGATTTGAAATTATAATTGATAAGATATATTAATAATGAGTAACTCACTATCAGATAGACTTTGGTAGTATAGATGGAGTTAGCTAGATATTGGCTATTTATATTTGAGAAAGAGAGATAGATAGAGTTAGAGAAGAGAATAATATAGTAGAAGAAGATAGTAGTAGATATTATATCTGATAGATAGAGAGAGTAAGACTCCTAGAGTAATTACTATTACTATCTAATAGAGGAGATTTGTATAAAAATAGTAGAAGGATTATAGTTGTTAATAGTCAGATAGTATTTTGATATGAGGGAGTAAAGAGGAGAGAAGGGAGACCCTCAGAGAGATTGGATAGGAGATTGGAATATTGTATATTTTAATAGTATAGATTGGGTTAATAATAAATATGAGAGTCTAAGAGACTATAAAAAAACTTCAAGAGCACTGGGTCACTGGTTGGAGTTTGTATATCAGTAGCTCTAGATAATATTGTTGAATATTATTAGTATACTAGAGATCAACTCCTCTTGAAGACTATTCAGATTACTGTTTTTATAATAGTTCTTCATTGTATCATATTATATATTATATAAATATTATCTGATAGATCAAATCTGAGTTTTTGTAAAAGTCATACAGAGATTACTTATAAAAGAAAAACTCAATACATTGAACTATACATATCTTAGAAGGAGATTCTCATAACCTGATGACAAATAATATACTTAGAGTATCTTTCTCTAGGCTTAGCTTAATGAGCTTTGGCTTTTAACTTTACTAATTATTTTAATCTATTTGTACAACTATTTGTATAATAACAAGTATTCCTAAATATATACTCTATTATATATTATCTAAAAAATTTCAATGCTCAACAGTTTATTTATTATTATATAATTTATCAGTATTTATTTTATTTTGATTTATTAAGACATATTAAGTATATGTGAATATCTACTATATTCAATTATAAGTACAAAAGCAAAAAAGACAAATAAAATATATATAATATTTAGCTATTTCACTTAAAGATACTAATGATAAATAGCTAAGAGTACATTCTTGTTGACTATTTCTGATATATAGAGTATGTTGGATTCCTCTACAGAGAAGAAGATATTAGTAATAAAACCATCTAATTCACTATACACAATTATCAGAACTACTATTAAAAGCAAAATATCTTACTTATATCTCTTCTAGTATACAAAAGAAACCAGAGATAATATTTTTATTATATCTATATTCTCTCATTTACTATAACTCAGAAATCACTCTCAGTATTATACTTAGCAGTATCTATAAGAGAATACTCTCTCTAGTCTACTTCTTCTTAGGCTTAGTAGCAGTGATAAGTATATTGACAGAAGATATACATATGTATTAGCTTATATAGATTTAGTTGATAGCAATAATAAGATAGCTACTCTTGGTAGTTAAATGAGATCTCAATAGTAATATTAATATTATTGTTAGAGATATAGGAAGTGATATCTCCTACACAACTTGTATGCTATTCATTAGGTTTAAGAATAAGTAGTATACTAACAATGTGCTCAAAAAAAATATAGCCTAAAAGAGAGAAACTACTAAAACAGTAGTATAATTTGGATTATACAAACTTCTAGCAATACTTCAATATAGTTTTTGGAAAAAAAGATAATATATAGTAATATAGCAATTAATGAGCAATCTGAGGAGTATGTTATATAAGATAGCTCTAGTGTATTCAACTAGTAGTATATATATAGAGAGGAGCCAGGGCTTGAGGAGAAATCTGTTGGGCTCTCATTCAGGTGGATGTGAGATTAACAGTAGTTAGAGGCTATACTGGTAGATAAGAGGCTGAGAGAGTGAGCTTTGCTAATAAGATCAAGGCTGAATATCAGTTAGTGGGCTTGGATAGTTGACTACAAAGAGACAAGGAGAAGGCAAGAGCTATAGGGCCTAAAGGAGCTGCTCAGAATAGTAATAGTGACAAGACTGAGAGAGTAATAGCTGGGAGAGAGAAAGAGACTACTGATGAGAGAGTGACTACTAATCTGATAAAAAATTCAGATGTGATAGCTGATGAAGAGTCTGGGCTAAGGAGTGGTATGATATCTGAAGACTTGACTAATAATATAATAAGTCTAGTGGTAGTGCTATTACTTAAGAAATTAATATCTGAATTTATCATCACTTTGTACTTCTGGAGCTTAGCTATCATAGCTAAGCTAGTTTTGGGGCTACTGGCTCAGAAGGTAAAAGGAGTGATCTCAGTGAAGTTTCTAAAGAGACTTGAGAGAGTTGAGGTGAAATTTGAGGAAAAAGATCTAATGCTGGTAGTGGTGATAGTTAGAGATATAATAGTATCTATGGTAAGATATCTATACTGAAACCTACAGGTGGTTTAGCTAATAGTTATCAATATTCCTATAATGAAGTAGGAGGAGACTAGAAAGCTGATTATCAATATGATCAAGTATGAAGATATTATAGATATTGAGTTCTAGGTCTGAGATGGTATAGAATTCTGTAGATATCTAGGTATGGCTAGCTGAAAAGAAAAATATAGAAAAAGAAAGAAATTAGCTAGTAGTACTGAAGTGGAGTTCAGTAGAGTATAAGGTATCAAGAGTAAAGGAGTCATCTGAGGAAGAGGAGAACTTGCTAGAAGTACTGAAAAATTTGATAAAAGTAGTAGAGAAAAGATGACTAGCTTAGAAGGAGTATGAGGCTAAGACAGTAGTGGAAATTGTCAATGATAAGAGAGTGTATCTGGATCAGACAGCTTGAGAGAGAGTATAGAGAAAGCAGTGACAGAAAGATTATTGGCAAGTTTAGAAGAGAGCTCAAAAGTAGTAGAGGATACTGAGATAGCTGGGTTGAGAGCTAGTACCTAGACAGAAGAGAGAGTGAGAGAGACCTGGAGAGAGATATAGCTCATAGATGAAGCATGGTGGCTGAAGATATGGAGATAGATAAAGGAGCTCCAGTCCAGTATAGAGTTCCAACAGTAGGGGGGGGGGATAAGTTATAGAATATATCAGAGAAGAGCTGAGATGAGTTAGTGAGAGCAGTATTCAGGAGAGGTCAGGAGTTAGAAGGTAGGGATTGGACCTGGGGAGAAAAATGGTTAGAGGCAAGAAGTAGCTATAGAAGATACTGATGAATATTGTAGTAGATGAGTTAGAGAAGATTGACTTCTGAGTTATCAATGAGACATACTGGGGAGATATAATGTATGATGAAGAGATAGTATATAAGCTGTGTGATGAGTTGATAACAGCTCTGCTAGAGAAGAAGGAGTATGAGATTAACTGGAACAGAGAGATAGTATTGTTGAAGATTACTAATAAG
Source organism: Jimgerdemannia flammicorona (assembly GCA_003990745.1). NCBI lineage: Eukaryota > Fungi > Mucoromycota > Endogonomycetes > Endogonales > Endogonaceae > Jimgerdemannia > Jimgerdemannia flammicorona. Next base: position 3,847 of record RBNI01006886.1, on the reverse strand, counting down.
CATGTAGTTTATCTGTAAGACCCAAGAAAGAGGTTGGTAAAATAGTAGATAGTGTGTGAGGAATACAGAATGTTCATAGAGATTTAGAATAAAGAGGACTGTTAGAAGATATTAGTGGCTCTAGATACTCAGCAGAAAGAGAAGGCTGAACTTGTGACTGAGAAGAACTTAGATATGGCTAGCAATGAGATGAGCATAGAATTGTTGAATAGAATATTCTTCTATAAATATTATTTAATATAAATAGTATAACTAGGATTTTCTCTTTGAATATTAATGAATTATAGGAGACAGTATGATATTAAAATATATTCTACTAGCTGAGGGGGCTGGATGCTAATCTGTTCTTATTATAAGATATGAAATATAATGAAGACTTAGATATACTGGACTGAACAAGAGAATGGGGAGGTGTAACTGTATGGTAGAGTAGAGTGGGTATTTTAGTTTGAAAGAAAAAGAGAGATATTGGAGATATTGAACACTGGGGGGGTAGAGTGGTGTGGGGGATATAGTAGAAACTAGACTGAGACTTAGTAGTTATTAAGTCTTACTACTGTCCAGCAGAAAAGAGAGTCTACTTAGAGTGGATATATAGATTGCAGGATTCAGATACTCTAGTAGAGGTAGAGATTGATTATCTGGATAGAGACTTCAATATAAAAGATTAGATAGGACCAATAATAAGAGAGAGCTATCTGAAAAAAACAGAAGAATAGAGAGCTGGAAAGAGATTGAAAGACTTAGCTCTCTGGTAGATATGTATAGGCTGATAAGAGTAAGGAGATTATCAGATTTATATATACTAGATGACTGGGCCTAAATTATGAATTAACCAGATTCTGACTGCTGAGTACTGAGAGAGTGATATCTGAGAATCATTAGTGACAGTATAGTATCCATGATCTAATTACTGGGGCCTTATGGGTTGTAAAAGATTTAAAGAAAGTAGAGAGAGGTCTGGACATTGATATCTGAATATTTTCTTATTGAATGAGCTCTCTTTATAAGATACCTAAATAGTAGATATTAACTCTAGAGTTCTTGATTAGTAAGTAGCAAGTCTTGCTATTGGTATCAGTTAAAATCTAATACTTAATACTTCTAGAAAAAGACTAAAAGAGTGAAGTGTACTTAGAGGAGAGGTCATATATGGTGGACCTTATGCTAATTGGAGAGGCTATTGATAAAATAGACTAGATTACTAGAGAATGAGAAGATGGTTTATTGGAGAGTTCAGTATATTAGACGTAAGATAGAGAAACTATAAGATCTACTGAGACAGGAGAAGGACTTACAGGTAAAGAGTATGATAGACTAGCTGTAATAGTAGGAATTGGAGAAGAAAGAACAGTACAAAGTTTTTGTCATAACTTCTTCAGATAAGAAGGGTGAGATAGTAGTGAGATAGAGTTTTGAATGAGTCAGAGGAGTTAATGATAGAGACTTAGAATATCTTGAACTAGTTGAGTGAGTGTTAGAGGTTATTGTAAAGTAAGAAAGAGGATGAAGAGGATATACTAACTATTAAGTAATATCTAAAGGACTGATATCTAAATCTGATAGAGAGCTTGAGCAGGCTTAGAGTATTAGTTCAAGAAGATGAAATTCTTTAGATATTGGCAACTATGAGTCTTTAGATAGTCTCTGGGAAGAATAGTTTGCTCTGGAATTTCTAGAAGAGAATGATAGATGAAGAGGTAGTCTTGGAGGAGATAATACAGATATGTGATGAAGTTATTAGCTCTGGGACTTAGATTGAGAGATGGTAGCTAGAGTTTGTGATCTTATTATAAGAATAAGAGAAGAAGAGAGAAGTGAAAGAACTGGAAACTGATAATATTTTTAGATATAGATCATAAACTAGTCATAAAGATTTTAGTAGTCAGACTGTAGAGAATAGCTCAATAGATATTGAGAGAGGAATAAAGAAGCTTTATTAATAGCTACTTAATTTAAGATAGAATAGTATAAGTCTATAATATTATTGAGATAGTGAGAGCTACTAGAGTAGATAGTTGCCTAATATTTCTAGACTAAGAGAAGATATATAATAAGGTTTAATAAGTTTGACTAGATGGAGTACTAAAGTATATTGAGATTCTACTAAGCTTTTGATAGTCACTAGTTAGTCTATTGGAGAGAATTAGGTAGCTATCTTAGTTAATAGTTATAGAGAGATTTTATTTCCCCTTAATAGAGAGATATTATAGAGTGATCTACTATCACTTATTCTTTATACTCTCTCTCTTAAGCCTCTGTTAGATAGGATCTAGTATAAGATAGGAGAGGTTGAATATGCTTAGTATAAATTAAAAAATTAGTACTTTTACAGATAATATAGTAGTTAGACTAGACTTAGTAGTATATAGATGTGGTAGTATTAAAGAAAATAGTAGAATAATATAAAAAGTACTCAGAGGCCAAGCTTAACTAGTATAAGTATAAAACTCTAATACTAGAAGGTGAAATAGTAAGTGGGAATATGATTGGAATAATTATTCTAGCAAGAGAGACAATTTAGTATCTGGAGATCTATTTCTCAGTATATAGTTCTCTACTATCTAAGGTATGATAGGAGCAGAGACTAGCAAAGTAAGAGAGAGTACTTCTAGACTAAGGTGGCCAATATATCTCCTTAGTAGGGAGGGTGATAGTACTGAACATTTATTAACTACTTATACTGTGATATCTGAGATATTATCTAGACTTTCCAGTATAGATAGTAAAAAAAACTTCTGAAAATAGTTAAATCTTAGATTTGGACTAATTGATATAGTCAAATTGATTGAAAAATATTGATAATACTGGTAGATCAGGGGAGTCTTGATCTTGTAGACTTTACTAAATACTTATATTGCATAAAGGTATAGTAGCTAAAGTAAATCAGTGAGCTGAGGAGACAAGAGTGGATCTCTCTTATATAAAGAGTATAAGGGGTACAGTTTTTCTCCAAAAAGAAGTCTGATAACTTACTCTCTCTGGCAGCACTTGAAAGAAGCTATAAGATATAGTATAGAGGCTTCTGGTGGAGGGTGGTTGATGAGACCTATCATATTAGTATCTACTAGTAGAGTAAGAAGAGTAAGAAGGACTAAAGATTTCAGATATAAAGGTGAGACTATCTTCTACTAGAAGATATCTCAGTAGATAATTTTAGTCTTGAGAATGATATAAAGTATCTTTGAGAGCAAGGATAAGATCTTTGGCTAGAGGTCTGGCAGAAAGTAGAAATTAGTGAAAGCTAGAACTAGACTAGTATCTGGTCATAGAGTAAGACAGTAATATGATAGCTTCTGTCCAAGTTCTGGATGATGTAGTGGAGACTTCTACAGAGAAATATAATATTGAACTTTCAGTCAGAGTATCTGGTAGAAGAGAGTGACTTTAATTACAAGAAGTTCTATAATATTAAGCAGAAGGAAGGTATGATACAGACTCCAGAACATTGGCTGAGAGAGTGTGAGGTCTTGGAGACTTTTGGAAGATAATTGAAAACCAGCTTAGAGTACATCTGCTTGAGTGGGAGACAGAGGGGTGGTGGGCTGCCCTTCAGATACAACTGGTGAGAGAGGTAGTATAGTTAATAGTGGGCTCTAGCTGTTTGGATTGGGCTTACTGGACATTGGCTATATGTGTTTGAGGATGATCAGAAGTTAGTACTTGGGGTATGGGTAGCAAAGTGAGTGTGGTTAGTATTGGAGCTTCTGAATGGGTAGTAGCAGGGGTGAGGACCCTGAGGGGGTCTTCATTGTGGACTTGTGGAGACAATTTGTATGCAGAGTGAGAGGAGGGTCAGGGTGGCTGGGTGGGAGGGGGGGGGGGGGACCCCCAGGGGGATTGGGGG
>RBNI01006885.1:0-10879 GCA_003990745.1 Jimgerdemannia flammicorona | reverse complement strand
TTTCTAAGTGGCTACTATGTAGGCTTCTTCTTACTCACTTTCTTCTTTCTTTGTTTTGGAGAGTACTTCTTTGTTGATATTGATGAGAATCTACATCTTCTATCCTCAGTAAACAATTTATATCTTCTGTAAATTTAGAACTATTATTACTCTGGCTTTATAAAGCTATTAATTGCTAATAAGATGTTATAGTTAGTTATATTGATTACAATGATATCTACTTGGATAGTTACTTCTCCATACTTAATAGAAACATCTTTCTTAGAGATATAGCTCTTGTAATATCTGCTATGATGAATACTAACTAGTTGCTTCTTCAATATCTCAATCTAGATAGTCTACTGCCTTCTTACTATAGAGATATCCTCTTACTCTTATATTAATGATAGCTTCAAAGACTCTATCTTCAATCTGATAAATTGAATAGCCAGAAGTCTTACAATTATCTTCACTTTCTTCTCTTGAGTCCTCTTGAATATTATTGGTCATAATTATCTTTCAATCTTGCTTCTTAGTTATCTCAGTAAGTCTATATCTCATTTGCTATCTGAATGTAGAGATTTCTGCCAGCTTGCCAAAGGTTGTATTGACATTTTTTTGGCCAAGATCCTTGAAGATATTATACTTAAATAGTACTTACAATAAATCAAATTGAATCAAATTAGACTTAAATTTAATTTAATTCAAAACCTTTGAATTGAATTAGAACACAGTTTGATTCAAATTTCAATTTGAATCTAAATTTTTAAAATTCAATAACTTATTATAAACATTGAAATTTATTAATATTTGTTATACTAGATTTATCTTATTAAGGCCCTTGACTATGAATTAAATTAAATAAAATCAAGTTTCAATTTAAATTCAATTTAAAATTCAATTCAAAGTTCAATTCAAAACTAAATATAATAATTCAAAACTTATATACAATATAACTCACAATAATAATATATATATACAATTAAGCATATTACAATTAAGTATGTCAGATATGTCTTCTATAGTACTACTTATAGTAAATATGTTGACAATAGCTTCAGTATCAGATATAGCTTCAACAAGCAGTCTCAATATAATAGTTCAAGAAAGGAAAAGAAAAAGCAAAAGAACACTTTAGTATTTGGAAAGAGTTATAAAAGACTATATAGAGAATGGAGGCATTAGAAGAGTCAAATATAATTACTATAAAATGATATATATATATATTTATTAGTGGCTCTACACAAATCTAGTAGTGAATTTTGACAAATTTTATAAAAGTTATTAAGCAGAAGTAATAGAATTATTTTTTTTTCAAAAGTATGTTTTTTATATTATTTCTTAGCTTCTTTCTTATTAATTTATTTCTATTTGATATATAAATAGCCAAGATTTTCTACAAAATTATTTCAAGATATACTTGTTTGCTATATTATCTATGACAGTCAGCTTTCTCAGTTATAGTGAATTTAGAGCTAAGAGATCTTTAATGCCTTCTGAAACTGAATATTACTATTCTTTCTGCTAGAACTATATAAAGTAAAATTAAACTGGCCTTTCAAAGAAATCATGATGCTATTAAAATTATATCACAATGAGATATAATATTTAACTTTGAATACTAATTCTAATATTTCAAATTAATCTCATTTTAATTTAATTTATTTTGAAATAGAATATACTAGATCAAATATTCTATAGTATTGAAATATTGATATTACTAATTATATATACATTTCTTGGAATTAATATATATTGGATGTGTCAAAATTGTCAACTCAACTATATATTGATTGATTTTGTTAAGTTGTCAAGATCTTATTTTGGTAAAAATCTTACTAATATCTTAGGAGCTATGTTTGAGATTTTGATATATAGTAAATAATATGTAAAGAGTGAGTGAGCCTTTTAAAAGAGATTTTTGAATAGCTCAAGTTTTTGGAAAAGGTCAGATTTTTAAAAAAAAGTCAGGTTTTCAAAAAGGTCAGTTTTTTTTTTGAAAAAGATTAAAAGCTCAGATTTTTAAAGAAGGTTGGATTTTTTCAAAAAAGGTTGAGTATTTAAAAAAGGTTCAGGTTTTCAAAAAAGGTTGAATTTTGGATAAAGGATAGATTTTTGAAAAATAGTTATCTTATATTTTAAATTATTGATTTTTCACTCTAGATATTAGCTAGTGCTCTCAATAAATCAAATTGAATCAAATTGGATCTAAATTTAATTTAATTCAAAAACTCTGAATTGAATTGAGACCTAATTCAATTTGAATTGATTCAAATTGAGGTTCAATTTAATTTAATTTGATTTAAATTAAAATCTAATTCCATTCAAATTTCAATTTAATTTGAATTCTAATTTGAACTTAAATTTTTAAAATTCAATAACTTGATCTTTATTGTACTGGATTCACCTCATCAAGGATATTAACTACAAATTAAATTGAATAAAATTAAGTTTTAATTCAAAAACAAAATATAATAATTTAAAACTCATAAGCAAAATAACACATAATAATAATATATATATATATATAACTAAATATATCATAATTAAGTATATCAGACATATCTTCTACAGTACTACTTATGGAAAATACTATAACTATAGTTTCAGTATCAGATACTACTTTAACAAGTATAGTGTGACGGCTGATCCAAATTAGTAATATAAAACAGGGGAATTAGACATTTGATCACAGTACCTGAATCCAATTCCCAATATAGTTTAGCCTTATAAATAGCAGTTATATTCGGCAAAGTGCAGAAACTTTAATATTCACAAAGATTTAAGAGATGTTAGAATGTTTGCAATTAGCGAAATCCTAGCAGATGTTAAAAGATTCGATACTTGCAGAAAATGACTCACTACTTAGCCACCTCATAGCTAGCAAACTTGTATAAATAACCCAGTATCTTAAAGTAAATAAACCTCAGATCAAAATAGTTCAAGCAAAGAGAAAGCAAAGGAACTAATAAGCCTGCAGGTAGATATACTTCAAACTCACCCATTCTAACATCTCAAGGACTCTGTAGAGTTGAAGAAGAGCAAGTTTTCAAGATACAGAAATCTGACATACTTCAAAGGTTAAGCGTCCACTATGTTACAACTTGGTGCCCATTGGTTGGTGATTTAAGACGAATCTCTCACTTTCGAGCTGAATAATGAATAACTGCCACCATCCAAACAACTATACAAACCGAGGCAAGATACCAAGACAAGATGGATATGCACTATAAGAAGTCTGCCCACATGGGATCCAAATGTACTGTATGGAGCATATCAATGAGTGCTACTAGTGCACTGGCCAAATCAAGGAGATCTACTACCAAAGAAGAGAGAAGACTCTCAAGAAATAAGCCAAAGAAGAAAAGGAGGAGGAGGAAGATGACAAACCACCAGCCCTTCTAGAATACAGTGATGATGAAGAAGAAATCAAGGTCAAAATCTGGAAGATTCACTCTGATGCCATTCTGCCAGAATACAAATCAGAAAATACAGCTAGAATGGATATCGCCACAGTGGAGGAAACTCTACTTGAACCCCAGACAACTACTCTACTTGCAACCGGCCTGGAGATGACCATCCCAAAGGATTATGTCGGGATCCTCAAGACAAGAAGCAGTTTGGCAAGAAGCGAAATTACAATTGAAGGAGGAGTCATTGATTCCAACTACATAGGAGAAATACTACTCATCACTAGGAATCACAATCCTACTATTCCATTCCCAATCAAGAAGAAGAACTGACTGGTGCAGATGTTGATCTTCCCAGTCCAACAACCAAAGATCATAGAAGTCAAGAAGTTGGAGGAAATGAAAAGAGGAAAGAAAGGATTTGGATCAACAGAAAAAGGAGTATTTGCCAGTACCAAGATTACTGAACTGGAGCATAAGAAGGAGGAAACCACAAACAAGTACAGCTACACCATTGGAAATAAATTCCTACTCAAGGAGGAACTCAAGAAAATACTGTATAAATTCAAGGATGTTCTCACCATAGACTTCAAGGATATCAAAGAAAAAATGCCACACTACTATCATAAGATAGGTACTGGAGACACCGAACCAATTTACCAAAAAGCTAGACCTGTCCCACCAGCCTACCAGGAATGGCTCAGAGAAGAAATCAAGCAGATGGAGGAAGTCAGTATTATCAAAGAAGCCAGTAGCCCCTGGTCTTCACCAGTTGTACTAGCCCTGAAAAAAGGAAGCAAGCCTGGAGAATTTGCTCCAAGACTCTGTGTCGACTACAGAAAGCTCAATACAGTTATCAAGAAGGATTGCCAACCACTGCCTCTTATCAGCGAAATCCTTATAACAATGGGAGATGAAGCACAGAACTACAGCACCATGGACTTATACTCAAGATTCCACCAAATCAGACTTACAGAAATAGCAAGTGAAAAGTCAGCCTTCATAACCCCAGATGGAACCTATATCTATCTGCAAATGCCATTCAGAATGTGCAATACACCAGCAAGCTTCCAGTGAATTATGAACAAAATCTTCCACTATGATATGGGAAGATAAATGATGGTTTATGTTGATGATATAATCATCTACAGCAAGACACCTGAGGAACATCTGCAGTACATATAGCAGATAATGGAAATTCTGAGAAAACATGGCCTGTATATCAAGCCCAAGAAATACAAGTTTGCAGAAATTGAGATCTTCTACCTTGGCCATGTTATCAATCGAGATGGAATACAAACAGACCCCCTCTAGATATAAGCAGTAGCAGCATACCCAAGGCCCACTACTATGATGGAAGCTCAAGCCTTCATGGGACTTGCCTCCTACTATCATAGATTTATTAGAGGATTTTCCAACATTGCAGGTCCAATCTACAAACTCAACAAGAAGGATATCAAGTTCCAGTAGACTGGCTAATAACAAAAAGCATTTGACAAACTCAAGGTCAGACTGACCCAGGCATCTATCCTCAGACAACCCAATTGGACTCAAGAATTCATCCTGCAGACTGATGCAAGTACACAGGGACTAAGAGCAGTTCTAGCTCAAAAGAAAGACAAAAAGGAGTATATCATTACATATCTTAGCCATGGAACCTGAGGAGCTGAAAAATAATATGAATCCGACAAGTTAGAATGTCTCGCAGTCATCTGGGCTGTAGAGAAGTTCCACTACTTCTGGCTGGAAGACACTTTACCATTCAGATGGACCACTCAGCCCTCACCTGACTACTGACAACTGGACAACCTAAAGGAATCTATGCCAGATAGATAATGAAGCTATAAGCCTATGATATAACCATTGTACACCACTCTGAAAGAACAAATTCCAATGCAGATGCTCTCTTATAAACACTCCAAAACACCTCCAACCAATAAATCAATTATGAATAAGGAGCTCTACTATGGAATTATCACATATCTAGGATAGCAAAAGATGCCCCAACATTTGGAAGAATGGACACAAATGATTATCAACAGGACATGGAAACAATTCGAAACCAATGAAGAAACATTGAGGAAAGAAAAACTACTAGTCATAACAGAACACAAGAAGGAGCAAGCAATGAAATCAGTACATGAACTCAGCCATCTAAGAGGAATTGATATATATGATAAGGTAAGAAGAAAGATATAGTGGCCAGGAATGGAGGAAGATATCAGACAATTTGTCAAAACATATGACAAATACCAGAAACAAAAACAAGACCAATGAAACCAAGCCCTGGGATCAGCACACATAGAACCGATACCATTTGCCCATATAGCAATAAATGTAATTGGCCCCCTACCCCTGACCTTGACTGGCAACTGATATATCATTGTCATCATAGATCTTTTTACGAAATGGATAGAAGCAGGACCCCTCAAGGAAGCCAATGCACAGTCAATTACTGATTTCTTCCATAAAGAAATCATCTGCTGATTCAAGACCCCAATGTAAGTAACTACAGATAGAGGAACAGAATTCATGAACCAGTTCTTTGAGGTTCTCTATAAGAAGTACAAGATCCAGCACATTCAAACCACAGCCTACCACTCTTAAGGAAACAGATAAGCAGAAAGGACAAACAAGACCCTCAAGAATGCTATCGCCAAGATCTGTGATAACTACGAGAACTGGGATCACTACCTGCCAATAGTATTATCCACCCTTTGGGATATTAGATCACAAAGTACCCATTTTATCTCTTGGGAAATACTGTTCAGAGAAGAAAGTTCTCAAGGAACCCTATTGTTCAATGGAGATGCTGTATGGAAATAAGTGGACATAGAGATACGGAAACTGCACCAAATCAGGAAGAAGGCTGAGGATTACATAATCAAGGTGCAGATACTATAATGGAATAATGCAGAAAAGACTCATCCTCCCTGCCCAAATCCAATCCCTAGCCACCTTCACCAGCTTATTCACCACCCACACTGGGAAGTCGAGGTGATAAGCCACATACCACAGATTGGGGAACCAATATACATTCAGGATTGATATCCATCTTGCTAGAGAGATATGGCAGCCTCTCCATCCTCGAAGAGCCTCCCCCCAAATGTTCACCCTGCTCTTCCACCACACTTATGGTAAGACAGAACCATATACAGAGAAGAAGATGCCCAGATACCGCACCACCTCCCCAGTAGGGACAATTGTTCCAATAATGTCCCCACCCATCAGCCTATTCCCTAGCACCATCATCTCACACTTATGCCATTGAGCTTCACCCCTGAGTGAGCCTCATACCATTCCACAGTCTCCTGAAGTGCCTCTACATCTGCTACAGACCCAAGTCCAACCACCATATCATCAGCAAAGGCCCCCACCTTCCACACTATACCAAATATAGAGAGCCCCACCACCTTCTGGTGAATCCTATCCATCAACAGCTCCAGCAAAAGGGCATAAAGAATAGGGGACAGAGGGTCCCCCTGAGGAACTCCTCTTCGCAAGAAAAATGCCCTCCCCTGGTGAGCATTATATGTCAGAGCTGCCCAACTGCTTTCCAGCAGACTCAATATAGAGGCCCTAAATCTGGTGGGAACCCCAATTCGATCCAATACCTTGCCCAGCCACACCTGCCATACATGGTCGTAGGCCTTCTCCTGGTCCAAAAAGACCAACCTTTCATCCAGGCCACAGGCCCAGGCCCCTTCAATGATGCTATGAACCCATGCAGTCCCATCTCTTATAAGTCTGCTTCCAACAAAGCCCCACTGCTCCTCCCCCAGTATCTGTTGGGCAACTTTCTGCAGCCTTGTGACAATCACCTTAGTCACCATCTTTCTGTCTATGTCCAGAAGCATGATCGGCCTCTAGTTCTTCCAGTCTTCCCTCCTCCCCTTGTCTTTGTACAATAAGGCCACGAGCCCGAGATCCTGCTTACCAACCCACTCACCGCTCTGGAGAACATGGTCACAGAGAGCAGCCATGTCATCCAAAACTCTGGGGATGTTTACTATCTTCTTCCAGAAGTCCCATGGCAATCCATCCTCTCCTGGTGCTGTCCCAAGTTTAGTTGCTGCCAGGACACTCTGGATCTCCTCCCTCAGCACTGGTAAGAACAAGTCACCCAGTTCAGCTACTTGCAGCAGCCCCCACTCTTCTAGTGTATCTGTAATCTCTGCCTCATCAGGACCCCCTTCTCCCTCACTCCATAAGCTCTGCCACCTCTCCTTCAATACCCCTAAGATTTGTTGCATGCTGTGTATTATGTCCCCATCAGCATCCAGGACCCCATCCCACTGATGTCACACTCTCCTAGCTTTGAGAAGTCTTGATAAGTATCTAGTAGGCCGCTCACCCTCCTCAAGCCCCTGCCACTATAGCCTAGTAGCCATGCTCCACATATGAGTCTCCTACTCTTCCCTCAACATCTGTTGTAGTTCCACTATCTCCAATTTCGCCCTCTTGATCCTCTAATCCTCCACCCCAACAATGGTGAGCAAATCTGCCCAATCCATTTGTAGTCTCCTCAATCTGCTGGAAGTATACCTCGTGTGCCTCCTCCTCTACCTCCTGGCCTCTCTACCAGCCTCTCCCCAATAAACCCTCGCAGCCTCTTTCAATCTCATCTAGCGGACAGCCACAGGCAAACCCTCACACCTCCAGTTAAAAACTTTTGCCTGAACATTCTCCACCCACAACTCCCACAACCCCTTCTCAGCCAGCAGAGAGGAGTTAAGATGCCAATGTCTGGGTCCATCTCTACTCCCCCCAAACTGCCCCTGTCCCAACAGTCCCCAGTGATCAGACCATGGGCACCACTCCACTTCTAATGCCTTCCAAACACCCAAACCCCAGCACTCTGCCATCAGAATCCAGTCAATCCTTGTGTCCAAGCTATTCACTCAATGTGTGTAGACCCTAGCATCACTCCACCTTGTTCTGCCTATATCCCCCAAGGAGCTCAACATCTCTACCTCCTCCCATGCATCCAGACCTCTACTTCCACCTCCAGCACTCCTCCCTCTATCAGTCCTGTCCAGATGCTGATCCTGAACCATATTAAAGTCCCCACTGAGCACATTGACCCCTTCCTCCAAGAGAATACCCTTCTCCAGCAGCCCCCTAATCCATGCAGTCCTCTCACCCCTAGCCACAGGGCAGTAGCAAGAGCCCACCTTCACTGATTCTCACCCTGGCCAATGCCAATCTCCCCAGACCAAGCGATCACTCCAGCTCCTGATTTCCCCCAAGTCACCTCTACCCTTCCTCACCAAAATCGCTACCTTTCCAAACCAAGCAGTAGCCCCACCCCATTCCCTAGTCCACTCTACCTGATTGTCCTCATCCTCACATCAAACATCCTGTAGTAAAAAGAGATCAGCCTCCAATCCCTTGAGCCAAGTAAAAATGTTCTTACACCACTCAGAGCCCCTTAACCTATTAACATTCAAGGAAAAAATGTTGGTTATACTGTTCATAAGGAATAATGATATATCGTGGTCCCATCCTCTACAAGTCTTCATTCTGCTCCTCTTGCACCAAGTCTAAGTTATATTCAGCAGCCAGTTCCCTCTCTCCAGCTTCCTGTGCCGCCAATGCTTCCAGAAGTTCTACCATTGTCCCATCCTCACACTCCTCAAATTCCTCGTGATACTCCAGATGGGCCTCCTGCCATAGCTGCAAACCATGATGCTCTGCCCAGCAGTAGGCCGCCCGCTCACCAGCAACCACCCCCAGCTCTGCCTTCCTCACCTCATCAACCTCATACCCCTCCTCCTCCAGGAAAATACCCAGAATCTCTACCTTCAGTGCCTCCACCATTCCATCACCATGCAGAATCCATGCCCAATACTCCTCAGGTATCGCCCACAGGTCCACTTCTCCCAAAGCTTCTGCTGCGAGATTATCCATCACCTTGTGTATCCACAACAAGTTCCCCACCTTCTTCCCTCCTGGAGTCCCTGGCCACCCTGCATCCAGTATTGTAGTGTCAGCTCCTACACTGGCAGCCTCATCCCACTCCTCCTCAGGGACATCCACCAGCTCATCCTTGCTAACCACTCCCATGTTAGAGCACTTCATTCCTCATAGAGGCCAGGAGATATATGTCATTGATATAATAGGTAAGCCAGATGCCCCTTGCTTAGAGAGGCTCCAGAACTGCCACCATAATCTTTGTCCAGATATGCAGGGTGGACGACAGGCCAAATGTAAGGCATGGAATTTCCAGTTGATCTTCCGCCACTGAAAGGTGAGGAATTGTTGATTGGCTGGGTGTAAGAGAATGTTTAGGTAGGCATCCTTTATGTCAATCTTGATGAGGTGGTCACTAGACTGGACCATATGATGTAGGGTCTGGATATCTATCATCTTAAAGTGCAATTGCCTCACGAACTCATTCAGTGAATAGGCATCAAGGCAGACTTGGTTCTTGTTGATCTGGGGGATTGTGAAGATGTTGGAGAAGAAGAGCAGCTCCCCCTCCTGGGTGGAGTAGATGGCCTCCTTATCTTGGAGCTCAGTGATGGTGGCATCTACCAGAGCCTTCTTCATTACTGACATGCTCTTCTCATAGGAGAGCCTGGGTTCAGTCCAGAGTAGGGTTGGGGGTTGTAATCATTCGATGTAGTTCTTGCCATGGGCTATATTGATGGCCCAGTGGTCGACATCCAGAGTCATCCAAATAGTCTTAGGGACCTAGACTAACCATGCCCCCACCTTTGAGATGATATTTTAGGTCTTAGGAGTAATGGTATGGTAGATCAATTGGTCCTTCAGAGTTGAGCAGCAGGTGTCAATGCACTATTGCCCAGATTCAGAGCTTAGTACTGGGAACCTCCTTAGCTGTATGTACTTGAAGTGTGGTTCTGGGAGCTCTGTTGTTGAGAATTTCAGTAGTTAGAGTGGTGGCCACCCTGGGACCCATTTCCCCAGCCATGACCATCAGGGCTGTGGGATGGGGTTGAATTACCTTTTGGTTTGGAGATTGTCTTGACCATGAGGAGATACTTACAGTATTTGGCATCATCATAAAAACAGCAGGTTAATTCAGTGCTGAACAGGTTACCATCATACTCAGAGCCAGAAGCCACTGTGTGGCAGGTGGAGATGAGGGAGGGTGACCATCCTGCGGATTTGGCGAGTTTGATGTAGTGGCAGATACAGATACATTCTGCTTTGTGGAATTCAATCTGAAGTGAGTTTTGTAGTTTTTCCACTAAAGGGAGAATGACAGTATCATAGACCAGTCTATAGTGGTAGAGATCGACTCTATCAGAGCAAGGTTTGATGACCTGGAGGGTGATGGCAATGGACCAGAGGGTGTTTTTTTTTTTTTTTTTTTTTTTTTTTTTTTTTTTTATAGTCACTTGGACTCCATTCCTTTATTAATTCTCATCTATCCCATATAAATACAATGATCCCACCCCTTATCCAATCCCTCTAGCTTCTGCTTCATCTTCATTGAACCTAATTATATTGTAGATATCCTT
>RBNI01006884.1:0-10879 GCA_003990745.1 Jimgerdemannia flammicorona | reverse complement strand
GCATTCTGCAAAAGACTCTCGATGGCCCTGTTTGACTGAGTAGGGTCTTGCTGTTCCTCTTCTTCTTGCTGATTGTAAGAGGCATTGCCTGGACCGTAGGTACTGTATGAAGGATTCCACCCATTGTCTTCCATAGTATTGTGACTGATATCTTGAGAGGTGTCTTGATAAGGCTAGGTGTAACTTCACCGCTGCTACCAAGTGTAACGGTTCTAGTTTCTAAATGAGGAAGCGACTAGTTCTGGTAATCCTAAGTAGCTCGAAGAGATACTAAGGGTTCAAGTGTTCTCGAAGGATTTCTGAGAGAAAATATTCTGAAGCTTTATTCATGAGAACAAAGGGGATATTTATACAAGATCTGAAAGAAGGATCCGGAAGGATCTGAGAAATCAAAGGAAAATGCCAAGAGGAAAGTTCTCGGCAAAGATGATAAATGATGACAAATAAAGTTCTACGAGTTTCCAGGACATTCAGTGACTAACTAAATGAGTACTAGTTAATGCTCGGCGCCAAGAAGGGGATTTCTAAGTACGCGGAAAGTGCCAGAAGGTTATAGAATATTCAAGAAAGACAGAGAAAAGAAATAAACTACGCTAAAATGTTACAGATATTGTGGGGAAGTGCTCAGGAGTTGTGTTCGGAATGTTCAGGTCTGAGATTCTGAGGTCTGAGTGAGGGGGTATTTATACTAGTGAGGGGCTATCTGGACTATGCTAAATATGGGTGTAGCACTAAGTGCTTTGCTGAGTCGGAATGCAGTCACGTAGTACAAGTGTGATCTGACATGTCAAGAGATTGTCTGACTGCTGAGTCAGTTCACAGTCACGTCGTACAAGGCTAGCTTAACTATACTATGACTGCTAATCTATTTAGGTTTAGACGCTGTCTGGGTAGTCTTCGATGACATCACCATCAATTGCATCATCTCTGAAGAAGTAGTTATCTAGGAAGAGTGATTCGCGGATTACTTCTCCTTGTTCGCTGAGGTAATAATACATTGGGACTTCATCTCCATCCCACAGGATAGCATCATCTGTCTCATATGCTGGATAAGGTGTTGGGGGGCGAAGAAGTGGTGCATCATCTTCATTTTCATCGGATTCGCTATCTGCATACCTTCTATAGGTTACAGCACTATGGGTCGCGGGGTTGTAGTATGCTGGCGGTTGTGGTTCATGTCGCTCGTACTTGGGTGGTGGAGTGGTTGGTTCAATTTCGAGGGTTGTCTGAAGGTACAGGTTGTGTTCTCCGGTCTCTTCATTGTAGTTGAAGTAGTCAGGGGTGAATGCAGGTTGGTATTCGTGCCAGTAGTCATTGTCCCAATAAGTCTCATATGTGGTTATGAACTGTTGTAAGTTCATCGGCAGAGTTGGCAGTGTGATCAGAGTTGGGAGAGATCCTTGGCTTGAGGTCATGTCGGCGTCTGAAGGGTCATTGTCTTCTGCTTCGTCTTTGTCGAAGTTGATTATATCGTAGACGTCCTTCATGGCGTATCCAACTTGGGGCATTTGCAGGATGTAGTCATCGGGGTGCGGGAAGGTTCTATCTGTGGTTTCAACGTACTCAAGGTACTTGTGATTGAGTTCTTGTATCATGTCGTCGATTTGGCCATAGGACAGAGTAGCAACCATTTCGCTGATAGTAACTCGGAGGCGGGGAATAAAGGTGCTGTACTCGTAAAAGAGTTCTCGGTGTTTGCGGGCAATGAGCTTCTGGTGTTGAGACATCTGGGTAATGTCTGTATTATGGTGGTGTTCAACCATGTCTTCCAGGAGACAGCCGATCTGGTAGTAGCTTGAGATTTGTCCAATCCAGTGGGCCTCGTTAAGCATGTTCAGGGCATTCCATCGGGCTTCAACGAAGTAGAGAGGTGCTTGGCTGTAGATATTCATGAGGGGCAGAGGGGGTGTGGCTCGGTTGACAATGGCATTCCAAATGTCAGCGCGGATGCGGTTGTAGATCTCAGTGGTCATGTTTGTGTGTTTGGAAGTTGTGGTTATTGTTTGTTTTGGTTCTCTGTTTCGACGCATCTCAGGGCTGGGTATATATGCATTTGTTCTGGATTGGTAAGATTCCTTTTATGTGAATCTTGTATTCCGTGACTTGGTATTGACTCAGCTTTGTGCGCTGTGACTTCTGTTTGACTCAGCTTCGTGATCTTGCAGGTGATTTCCAGATTTGTTTGGAGGTCGCGTGTGATTTCTGTGGCTTGGGGTTGTGCGCTTACAATTTGATAAGGAGGAAGCAGTGCAGGCTCAGGCTATGGTGGCAAGACTATGGTAGCAGGGATTGGAGGAAGGAGAAAGGTCCACAAGGTTTTTGTCCCATCTCCTCCATACTAGGGGAGCAAGACACTGATGGGAAAGAGTTCTTAATGATGAGGGAGAGATAGTATTAGGAGTGCAGGGGATTCTTGGCCAGTTGAGCACTCGCTGGAGTAATCTCTGGAGTGAAGAGGAGGGAGGGGAGGTAGCGCAGGACATTGAGAGGCATCTGGAAGAGTGGCACTTAAATCCTGTAGTAGGGTTGGGGGATCTTGGCTGACCGGTTTTGAGAGAGGAGATCCTTCGAGTTCTGGTGTCAACAACCCTGAAAACAGTGCCTGGGGAGGATGGTTTGCCTTGGGACTTTTGGAAATATATGGCATCCATAGAGGAGACTCTGGAGGAGATGTCGCTGATGTATGATGCCATCATCAGTACCAGAGAGTGGATTGGAGGGCAGCAGTTGGGGCTGGTATCCCTGCTGTATAAGGACAAAGGGTGTAAGGAGGACTGGAAGAATTGGAGGCCAATTATGTTACTGGATATGGACTGCAAGCTGGTCACCAAAATCCTGGTAGTGAGGCTACAGGGTGTGGCCCAACAGGTGCTGGGGAAGGAGCAGTGAGGCTTTGTTGGGAGCTGACTGATCTGAGATAGCACGGTATGAGTTCATGGTATCATTGAAGGTGCTAGGGCTGCAGGGGTAGATGGCCACTTGGTCTTCCTGGACCAGGAGAAGGCCTATGATAGGGTTCAGAGAGTGTGGCTGGAGAAAGTACTAGAGTACATTGGAGTACCAGTGGGCATATGTCAGTCACTTATTGGATTACTGGAAGGGAGCAGAGCTGCAATTCTGGCAAATGGACACAGGGGGGCCTCTTTCCCCTTGGGGAGGGGGGTGCCGCAGGGGGATCCATTGTCACCCATCCTTTATGCCTTTGCCCTGGAGCCATTGTTGGATCGGATCTAGTGCAGAGTTGGTGGATTGAATATCTTGGGCATCAATTGGAAGGTGGGGGCCTTTGCAGATGATATGGTGGTTGGGTTGGGTTCGGTGGTAGATGTGGCTATGCTCAAGGAGATAGTTGAGTGGTATAAGAGGTGTTCTGGAGTGAAACTCAACTGGCACAAGTGTGAGACAATGGTCCTTAGGGAAGGAGTCATAGGGGGGGACATCATTGGAACAATTGTTCCAGCTGGAGGAGTGGTACAGTACTTGGGTATCTATTTCTTGGTGTATGGCTCTTTACTCCCCAAGGAGTGGTGGGAGCGCAAGCTAGTAGAATGGGGGAAAGTACTGATGAGTTGGAGTGGTAGACAGGTGTTGCTGGTGGGGAGAATAACTATTCTGAATATATATTGGATACTGAAGCTTTGGTATCTGGGCTACTATTTGGACTTCCCTAAGTGGGTGGTTAAAAGGCTTTTCAAGATGGCCCACTCTTGGCTCTGGGCTGGATACTGGAGTCAGATTGGTTGGGAGGTACTAGTACTTCCTGTGGATCATAGAGGTCTTGGCCTGGTGGACTTTTCCAAGAGGCTACTCTGCTTGAGGGCATGGTGGATGAAGAGGGCCAGTGAGTTGAGAGGAGGAGAATGGGTGCCCCTTATGCAGTATTTGTGAGAGGTGAGGGTGTTGCCATGGGGTGGCTCAGATGATCTACTGTCCTTAGTGGCCTTGGATGGTAGCCGGAGGATGCAATACAAAGAATTCTGGTGGGGAGTGGTAGATGGAGCCCACCACATTGGGATCTATTGGTAAGGTACTGAAAGGGATGAGGACTGGGGTCCAGAGATGTGGAGATGGGACCGGCTCTTATTGGGAGGGAATCTGGTCGAGGACTTCTGCTTAGAGGAGGGTATGGAGTGCCTTAGGGGTCTGGGACAGGACCTTTGGCTGGAGACCTGGCAAGGGGCTGAGATCAGAGAGGGATGAGACTGGGCATGTATCTGGTCTTGGATCAAGGTTGTATTGAGGTGGCTCCCACCAAAACTCTGAGTAGCATGGTGGAGGCTGTTGTGGTGAAATGTGATGCTAAACTTTAGGGCTGGCCATCTGGTGGATGGCGGGGTCTTTGATTGTGAGGAGTGTCATAATGTAGAGCAGAAGAGCGGGGTGGTGCAGACTCCTGAACATTGGCTGGGGGAGTACGAGAGTATGGAGAATTTTTGAAAGGTAGTTGGGGGGAGATTGAGAGTACCAGTGCCTGACCCTGAGGTGGATGGGTGGTGGGCAGCACTATAGTCAAGGCTGGTGGGGGGGGTGGGGAATGAGTGGCTGATGGTTGGTTGGGCTGTTGCAATATGGGTGGGGCTTGCAGAATACTGGCAGAGCATCTTTGGAGAGGGCCCTCAGAGGCCTGTGAGACTGAGGGTAGTGAGGTGGGAGGAGCTGATGCTCGAGCTCTTCAAGACATGGTGGATTGGTTGGGGCCCCAAGGGAGGGAGACGTAAGAAACTAGTAAGGAGGATTGTAGCAAAGAGTGGTGGTAGAGTTATGGTGAAGGTGGACAGAGTGTCATTGGTGGGAACTAGAGAGGGGGGGGATCCCTGTGGGATAAGTTGAGGACATAGGCTGTATCAATATTACTATAGATATCAGTTAATAAAGGGAGTCTAAGTGACTATAAAAAAAAAAAAAAAAAAAAAAAAAAAAAAAAAAAAAAAAAAAAAAAAAAAAAATAGAACAAATTATACTATTTATAAATTCTGAAGTTTGAGAGAGTAGACTGCTATAAGTAATAATTATATCTAAGTTATATAGATATCAAATATTGATTATTAAATTGATCAAAAAGATAGTAAAAATAATTATATATTATATATATTATATATATTATATATATATAAGTAAAACTAAGAGATCTCATCAGTTAGTCAGTCAAATGTATAAATATATTAATATATCAATTTAGATATATCATATAACAAACAGTTTGCAGTAATGATTACTAATAGAATTTATGACATTTTAACAAGTTGATATATATCTGCTTTTGTTAAATCTATTATAAAGGTTTAATTAAAAATATGTCTATCATCATCATTATTTATATAAAATAAATTTTAAATCTTACTGGAAAAATGTAACACATGTTCCATCATCAAGTGTATTCAGGTTAAGTCTTGAATCATATAAAACCATTGAACAACGTCATCCAAACTCCCTGAAGTAAAAATATGTTAATTTTAAACGCATTTGATGGATAGCAAACACCCATAGCTACACCTTTCGCATGCCTGCCTCCTCCACACTATTCTTATTCCATACCCCTCGCTCC
This sequence comes from Jimgerdemannia flammicorona, assembly GCA_003990745.1. NCBI lineage: Eukaryota > Fungi > Mucoromycota > Endogonomycetes > Endogonales > Endogonaceae > Jimgerdemannia > Jimgerdemannia flammicorona. The sequence continues at coordinate 5,334 of RBNI01006884.1, read as the reverse complement.
CCGTCAACATTCGACAACCTCTTCCGCAGCCACAACGTAACGTATATACTAGTCCCAGCAGCACTGGTACCTCGATCAGCGGACCCACCACCGCCGGCTGGCAAGTGTGGGATGCGTTGGTCGCGGTTAGCGACGGAGATCATGTTTATCGGATGCATTGTGTTCGCATAACACGACATACCAGATATCTTCGGTTCGAGAGGTTGGAAAGCATGTTTGTCGGACGAGACCGTAATAGAGGAATTTACTTCTGCGAAACTCTCTTAAATATTCGTAGAGTATTAGGTGAAGATAAGTAATCAATGCTGCACAGAAGCTTGTGGAGATTGACAAGTGCTCTTGCTCATCAACTTTCTCCGAAAGGTTTTTCTCTTCATACTTGCTGTCGCTCAGCGGTAGTATGAAAAGCAAGTCGTCAACGGCCATCTCTTTTTTATAAACAATTTCCGTGTTATAATCATCACACCGTTATCGGACATGCCACATGATTCAGATCGTGTTGGGTGCTATAGGCCGACGGTAATGATGGATGGTATGTTTCTCGGTTTTATTTCTTGCACTGTTTGCAGGTGATGCGCCCCACGTCCATCCTACATCAGCCCGTTAGCTCAACAGGGTGCAAGTCTACACATCTTTTATTATTTTTCCGACTGACTGCATTTTATCTTTTTAAAAAAGTTCTTTACCTCCGTTGTGAGCATTGGGACGCAACTTACCGACTCAGAAGGCTTAAACCGGACCCGCAGATTCCTGACCGGATTTCATGAAAGGCACGAGTCTTTTTTCTGCTAGGCTTTCCGTTACGACAGCTTCCTCCGCTAGGTGATACCAGGTTAATAATGTTTGGCAGCGGATTGATGAATCCAGCGTCCATTTCCATGATTGGCTTACAAGAATTGAATCTGGTCAACGTAAGTTCCTTGTTGAATCGAGATGTCAAGAACAGGCATGTATTTGCCACCCTTGTCCTCTAAAGTCGTTATCAAATATCGCCAATAAACCATTTGCACAAACTCGAAGGTATTTGTCGCGACGAACAGTATGCTCTATTATCATTACGCGGATTACGTTATCGAAATATTATGTAAGTAGCTAAGCTGCAAGCACAGGTTCGACGGGCCAAATGTTACATTGGTGCAAAGGGGAACAACGCGGAATCCATGAAATACGAGAAGAGAACCCCCGGAAAAATGAAAAGGAAACTGAAAAAAAGATGATGCATTTTGGCTTTGTTGGCGCAACGCATCTTCCAGAAGATGGTGTTTTAGAAATAAACATGAAAAAAAAAAATGAAAAAAAAAAAATTATCGAAACAAATGTCTCAAAAGAAAACAGATGAGAGAATGGTACTCCTGTACAGCGGTGAAGAAACACAACAAAAATATACGAGCCCCAAAAACCATGCGTGCTACGGTACACTTGTTAGCGAACAGGTTTCCCAGGAACAAGAACAAGAAATTAAGACGTCTATAAGAACCAGAACTCCGACGGGTCGTCTGCCATCAGCTCCATCAGACAAGGCCTACCAAAGGCTATTCACAACCTGTACCTTTTCTCAGAACGTATCCCTCCTCAACGGATTTAGATCCGAGCTCAGCCTCCCCATCTCTCTCCTGAGCATCTCAGTACTCAGCCTCGGCGAGTTCCTCGGGCTATTGTTCGTCACGGGCGAGGAGGCCATGTTCGTGGGGCTGAGAGCCGTTGACGCAGCCCTAGTCACGTTGGTGCTGATCCCCAGCGCGGGCGATCGGTTGCCGCGGTGTCCCCCTGGTGTCAGGAACGGGCTGGAGCTCGAGTTCCGCGCGACGATGGTCCCGCCGCTCTGCCCGGAGTTGTAGTAGTCACTCGCGATGCCGTCGAGCGACGTGCGCGAGTAGGCGAGGTACGAGGTGCTCGAAGCACGTGCTTGCGGAGAGGGCGGCTGGACCAAGGTCGAAGTCGGCGAGGGCGGGGAGCCTCCCTGATCCTCCTCGTCCGACATCTCGTTGATGACGAAGCTCATACGCGAGCGCGGGATCTGGATCGGGACCGAGGGCTTCGGTGAGTAGATGGTGCTGGCGGTGGAAACAGCGGTCGAGGTCTGCGAGGGATTCGGGCTACTGCCCATGGCGGCGAGGTTGGTGGCGCTGTTGGCGCGGATCGCAAGGTTCGTGTAGCTATTGCTGCGGCTCTGCAGACCCGGTTTGGCGGGGACGACGCCGTCGGTGGTTGGTAGGCCAGGTACTTTCCCAGTGGACGTGTTCACGACGCAGACCTCCGTGGGTGCGAACCCGAACATATTGCTGTCGCCACTAAACCGCTTCTTGCTCCAGTATCTGCCCGAGAAGTTGGGTGGGCCCGTAGTCGGGGTCGACGTCCGCTGGATGTTGATGTTATTCTGAATCACGATCGAGCTCGGCGCGTTCCGAAGCGGGATCTCGTCCGACAGGCTCGTTCGTAGCTCCGTCATCATCTCGGCCTCCAACGACGTCGGCACCGGCGGCCACCCGCGCGAACCCGACGACGACGACGACCCCACCGACGACCAGTTGGTCACCTTGACGGAGATTAGCCGGATGGTCATCAGCGTGTGTGAAACCAACCTCCTCAGCGTGTGGAAGATGACGGCTGGTGCCGACTGCGGCGGGCTCATGGACCCTCCCCCCCCTACACCCCCCTCCAACCTCCGGTAGTCTGGCCCGTCGGGACCGCGACGTTTGAAATTCTTGCGGGAAAAGATCCACCACACGATCAAGCAAACGAGCACCATGATCCCCATGACAACAAACCCTCCAACATTCCCCTGCCGTCCCTCGAACGGCCCGGTTCCCATGCTCCTCCAATCGAACCCGTTCTGCGGATCAGATAGCGGCGTCGGCGTCAGCATCTCAATGGGCGGTAGCGGACGTTCGTAATGCGAGTTTCCATGCGACGGGGCAGTCTTACCCGCTCGATGCGGGCCCTCGTCGTCGGTGGAGTGACTCGGACGGCCCCCCGCGCCCTCGGCGAGTGGGATGGATCTTGTGGAGTGCATCAGGATGGCGCCGAGCGTCCACGAGACCTGGATGTCGTTGATGGTGTTGATGCTCTGAAAAGGTGGGTTCCAGTGCTTGGCGCGGACGGACTCGATCGTCTGGTCCAACACCTCCTGGGCGGCCTCCTCGGTCCCTCGGCCGCCTGGGTCGACGATGCGTGGAATCCCAATCCCGTCGTGCAACACGTTCACGATCCACGCGGCCTTGAAGCACTGCATCTCCAACCGCTGGATCTCCACATGCGAGGGAAAGATCCCGCCGTGTTGGTGGTCGTCCATGATGGAGCTCCACTGCGTGCCGCAGAACTCGGTCGCCTTGCGCTCGTACTCCACAAAGTCGTATACCCCACCCAGACCGAGGATGTCGTGCGCCGAGTACCAGTACTCGGAGATGCCGACGAACTGGTTGACGGAGAAATCGATGCTTGGCGTGTGCACGCCGTTGAACAGGCACGGCTCCGTCGGGCAGTCCACCTTCTTATTGAGAAGCCCAAGCGTCTGGGCGAGACACTCGGAAAACGCGCCCTGCCCGTGTAGCGTCAGGGATACGCTCGTCGAATCGTCCCGCATCGTCAGGTTCAGCGGTAGACATGGGTCGTCCAGGTGCAGTGTGTTGTCGTCTGACTCCAGCCCGCCGCCGAGGTTCCGATCAGCGGGGCTGTCGTCGATCAGCGAGTCCACGGAGTCCGCTTCCGCCGACGTTTTGGAGTAGTACACCTCGCGCACACGCTCTTCTAGGTACCGCCTCCTCGCCTCATTGCTGCCGTAACCCAGGAAGGTGGTCACAAACACGTCGTAGTCCATCTCCTGGCCGTCCAGGGTGCGCAGCACGACGCGAGTGAGGTCGTCCATGTGCTCCTCCTTTTGGTGGTGCTCGGGCTCGAAGGCGATCTGCGTGCTGGCTCCGCCCATGTCCAGGAAGCCGAAGGTGTGATGGCGCGGTTCGCCATCGTCGTTGACCAGGAACTGCGTGTCGATATCATTGTCAACAAGACCCTCCTCCGTGCCGATCGAGCTCGCGTCGAAACCCCCCATTAGGTAGTTGACTGCGATCCACCCAAAGATACCTTCCTGCTCACCCGAGATGACCCGCACCTGCGCGCTGCAGTCGTCTACCTTGAACTGGTAATTGCTGGTAATGTAGCGGCACGCGTTGTCAAGGATCGCGTGCTGTTCTTCAAGGGAGAGAAGGCGCATACCCGCCGTCGCCATGAGGAAGACGGGGGTTGTTGAGTGTTTCGCTTCGGGGATGACCTCGAGGGCGAAGTTGAGGAGGGGACGCAGGTGCTCGCCGACTTCTTTGGGTTTGTTGCCGTAGGTTGAGATACCTGTTTATGTTTGTTGTTATGGTTTATTTTTTATAGAGTGAAAAAAGAGCTCATGGTTAACAAGTTCTTTTAGTCGATATAGTCCTACGTCCGATTTTGACCCATGAAAGCCCCATCCACCGTGACTCTCCATTCTTCCCAGCGCCCGAAAACATAAGGAAACGGCGTATATGCTTTACCTGGCTCCTCCTTGAACGTCCATTTCAGACCCAACCTATCGCCACGCTCTACTGTAGGCAGCAGTCCAGTCAGGTCCTGTAGGGTCTTGGTCTTGCGCACGAATTCGTGGTCCTTCCATGAGTAGACCTGGACACGCGAGCCGGAGGACCCGGCATCGATGACAATGCCGTAATTGCGGTGCTGTTGCCATGCATCTTCGATATCGTAGTTGGAGGTATCTCCGGGATCGGGTCTCCGTTTTCCCAGATGGGTCCGTCTCACGAGTGATGCGTCCATGTTGAACATTTCGTCGCTGAGAGAGAATGGGGGAGATGCTTTATTTTTCCGGGGAGACGAGGAGGAGGTAGGGGGGCCTCTTGGTGTGTATCGCAGTTTTCGGTTGGGCAAAATACATGAACTGTTGATACTATATATAGGGTTGCGTAGAGAGAGAGTGCCAAAATAGCTCGAATGACGTATTGTTGTGGTTGTGGCGTGTGGCGAGTGCTTCGAGACTAACGGTGGGCGTAGGTGGGTAGGGTGGAGTGTCTTGTTGGGTCTCTGTTGACGTTGTCTAGCGTTGGGCGGTGTCTCTCTTCGGCCGACCTCGGTCCACGCAAAGAAGGTCAAAGGGTGCAACCAAGGTGGTCAAGGCAATCAACTTGGTGCAACGAGCCCTACTCCTTTTCGAGCGAAACGTGTATCCGTGCCATTGTGATTGGCTGCCAACTTCAACTGTCGACCTGTAGTCCTATAACGCGTCGCCGTGAAGCATTGCTCAACGCGACTTTTTTTTTTTTTTTTTTTTTTTTTTTTTTTTTTCCCCCCCCCCCC
>RBNI01006883.1:0-10880 GCA_003990745.1 Jimgerdemannia flammicorona | reverse complement strand
TAACATTTTAGCGTAGTTTATTTCTTTTCTCTGTCTTTCTTGAATATTCTATAACCTTCCGGCACTTTCCGCGTACTTAGAAATCCCCTTCTTGGCACCGAGCATTAACTAGTACTTATTTAGTTAGTCACTGAATGTCCTGGAAACTTGTAGAACTTTATTCATCATCATTTGTCATCTTTGCCGAGAACTTTCCTCTTGGCATTTTCCTTTGATTTCTCAGATCCTTCCGGATCCTTCTTTCAGATCTTGTATAAATATCCCCTTTGTTCTCATGAATAAAGCTTTAGAATATTTTCTCTCAGAAATCCTTTGAGAACACTTGAACCCTTAGTATCTCTTCGAGCTACTTAGGATTACCAGAACTAGTCGCTTCCTCATTTAGAAACTAGAACCGTTACACCCCTTATATTTAGTTTTTATAATATTATTAATATTATAGACTATTTTAATTTATAATATTAATAAGATTATAAACTAATTTATCTATAATATTATTAGTTCTATTGATCTATTTTTAAGATATAACTATAGTAATATCAATGAGGTTATATATTAAACTAATATAGAGACTAATATAACTACTATATAATAATAGATTAAAATTATTATAAAATTACTATAATCTTATTAATATTATTAAGTTTTCTAATATATAGCCTATATAATTAGTAATATTAATCTAATGATATCATACTTAGTAATATCATTATTGTAATATTGAAATATAATTTTTGAATCTTTTTTTTTTTTTTTTTTTTTTTATAAGTATTAGATCTAAAAAATAAATCTTTAATTTAATATATTTAAAAATATTAATTAGTAATAATTTCTATTAATTAATATTTAATATTAAAATCTATTAAATCTTATTTCAATTATTTATTCTAATTATTTATTTTTTTATTTTTTTATTTTTATTTTTATAGTCACTTCTAATTATTTATTAGACCTTACTCTAATTGTAAGGTTTGAATCACGTGATTTTGGAAAGACAAAATTCTTTATTTATGATATGTCGTCGCGCTACGCAAACAAGGACAAAAATGGGTGGCCTTTATATGCTCGACTATGGCGCAGGCAACGTGCGGAGCCTCATCAATGCTGTCGAGAAACTCGGCTATCACATTGAAATGGTGAACGACCCCGCTGACATTCTCAAGGCTGAGGTTGGTGGCCGAACAGAAATATATTTCCGCGTCTCGTCCAAACGCGACCTTTCGTCCTAGCTCACCCTTTCCTCTATTTCGCTCAATTTATTCAGAAACTGATTTTCCCCGGTGTCGGCGCCTTCGGCTCAGCCATGGAATCTCTCGTTTCAAAGGGCTATGTAGAACCGCTGAACCAATATATTGCTTCTGGAAAGCCGTTCATGGGTATCTGCGTGGGGATGCAGACCGTCTTTGAAGGTTCCGAAGAATCCCCGGGGGTCCAAGGACTCGGAATCGTTCCCGGGACCGTCAAGTTCTTCTCCAAGCAAGATAAGCCCGTTCCCCATATGGGCTGGAACGCCGCTTCTGTTGTCAAGGAATTGAAGAGCGAGGACGCGTCCGGCCAGGCCGTGAACTACAGCATCGAGGCCGATTCTGTCTACTACTTTGTCCACTCCTACGCCGTCCCCTACGACGACAGTCTAAGGGAGTGGACGCTATCAACGACGCAATACGGTAGCGAGATCTTTGTCAGTTCGATCCAGAAGGACAACGTCTTCTGCACACAATTCCACCCGGAGAAGAGCGGCTTTGCAGGGCTCAAGATCCTCCGCTCTTTCCTCTCCGGCACTGGCTTTGTCGATCAGCGAAACGTCATCACCCGGGACCCGCGCTTGATCTCCCGCGACCGCTTCACCAAGCGCGTCATCGCCTGCCTCGACGTCCGCGCCAATGACCAGGGCGACCTCGTCGTCACCAAGGGCGACCAGTACGACGTCCGCGAAAAGAATACCGAGGCCGGGGATGTCCGAAACCTCGGTAAGCCCGTCGACCTGGCCCGCCGCTACTTCGAAGAGGGCGCGGACGAAATCACCTTCCTCAACATCACAAGCTTCCGCAACTGCCCCCTCGCCGACATCCCTATGCTCGAAGTCCTCCGCCGCACTTCAGAAACCGTATTTGTTCCCCTCACCATCGGCGGCGGCATTCGTGACGTCGTTGATCCAGACGGCAAGATCCATCCGGCCCTCGAGGTTGCGGGCGAGTACTTCCGTTCGGGCGCCGACAAGGTTTCCATCGGCAGCGATGCCGTCTACGCCACAGAGAAATATCTTGCCAGCGGCGGCCGCCCCTCCGGCGACACCGCCATCGAGACCATCGCGAGGGCCTACGGGTCGCAGGCCGTCGTTATCTCCGTCGACCCCAAGCGCATCCACGTCCGTTCCCCCGAAGATACCCCACACCATACCGTGAAAACCCCGTTCGTCGGGCCCAAGGGTGAGCAGTACTGTTGGTACCAGTGCACGGTCAAGGGCGGGCGCGAAGGCCGAGACATCGATGTCCGGCAGCTGGTCACGGCATGCGAAAAGATGGGCGCTGGAGAGATCCTGCTCAACTGCATGGACCAGGATGGAACGAACGCCGGGTACGACATCGCGCTGATCAAGGATGTGAGGGAGGCGGTGAGGATCCCGGTCGTGGCGTCGAGTGGGGCGGGGAGGGAGCAGCATTTCGTCGAGGTGTTTAGGGAGACAGGTGTGGAAGCCGCGTTGGCCGCGGGAATTTTTCATAGGAAGGAGGTGCCTATCGAGAGCGTCAAGACCGAGCTGAGGAAGAGTGGAGTTAGCGTTAGGGGGATCGATGAGACTTTGTTGTGATGATATTTTCGGTAAAAAAAAAAAAAAAAAAAAAAAAAAAAATGAAAGTTGCTAATAAGACGTAAATCTCTAATCATCTTTCAATGACGGCCAAATTTTGCACGTGCGTGCGAGTTGGTCGAGGGTTATGTATATGCGTCATGACGTATCCAACACACCCACTGTTTTCAAATGCGAGATACACACAATAGAGACACCATGGGCGTTGACTTTTTATTACTCCGAGATCGCGGGCATATCACACAAACTACATACATATCGACTGTTCATTCCTCATGTCGGACGGTAGGACACGGAGTGGATGGGCCTCGGTGTTGAAGACCCACTGGTCAAGACGAAGGAGGTCAGGATCATCGCTGAAGAGGAGGTAGAGGTATTTGAGCGTCTCTGCGAAGAAGAAGCTGTCGAATGAGGAAGTGAAGCAATTACAACAGATTAAGTCATCAAATTGTCCAATATGACATGCAGAGTATAGCAATAGTACCCAGAGATGAAAGCAGGAAACATAACAAATGAATCCATTTTGTACCTCTCCTGTATATCATCCCAATTGCGTTCTGGGTGCTGATCATCGAGCCGAGTCACGTCGCGCAAACCCGAGTAGCCGGATCGGGCGCGGCAGTGCTTGTTGATGGATTGGAACAGCTGCCAGCCCATCTCGCGGTACACGTTTTCGCCAGTGAAACGGTAGAAGTAAAAAAGCGACTCGATGGTTTCTATATATGGGAGAAATTTGGGAATAAATGATAAAGGTCATAAGCGAGTGAGATGACAGGATGGAAATACTGCCAACATATGACAATACCTTTTTCCAACACCGGGAAGGGTTTGGAGCAGCAACAAGGTAAAGAAAAGAAAAAGAAACGGCCAAGCGAGTGCGTGTCCGGCTACGCTCAACATTTTCAATTAAACATCGCACATTAACTTACCAGGCCTCAGAATGTAACCAGGCCAACCGACGTAGAAGCCCCACTCCTTAAGTTGTTTCTTTTGCACTTCACTCAGGTTCGGTATGGTGGTTTTCGCGTTTGCTAAGTCGACCCACTGCCAGGATTCGGGCGCGATGCCTGTGGGCATGGCGTTCCAGGCGTGGAAGCAGGAGTGCACCAGATCCCACGCTACCTCTTCCGTCGATTTCAAGTCGAGAGCGCGGGCGAATAGCAGGAGCGTACCAGGGGTGAAGCAGGCCTGGATGCGATAATGGTCTTCTCGTCGTGAACAAGGTGGATCCAATCGAAGGCTAGACGACATCATAAACATACCAGTTCGTCCATTCCATTGCGCTGCTTGCCATCGACCAGTTGGGCAAGGAAAACGAGGTCAGTTCGGTTCACGGGAGAGCTCAAGAGGTATTTCTCGAGGCTTTGGACGGATTCCAGAGACAAACGGTGAAGCTGATCGTTAGTCCCATCAGAGAGGATGAACTGTTTGATGAGGTACTTTTGAGGGTAATGAAAGAGTATGAGGGCAGATTCTCTTTCATGTAAGGCCGACAACGGCAAATATTAATACGTAAATCAATTTTCCAACTTAATACCTCATAGAAACTGTCGCCCAGACCGCCATATGTGATTTGAGCTTGAGAAATGGCAGGGAATAGTTTACGTAAAGTGAACAGAAAGACGGAAACGCCATCAAACTATGTGACAAAGGCAACCCTTGAACACGTACTTGTAGTAAACTCGCCATTATCAATATCGACCAAAATGGGGAACAAGCCAGGCGGATATTGGTGCGTCCTTCGCAGCCCATCGAAGAAGTCGTTGGCGCGTTGAGCCTGATGGGCAATGGACCAAACAGGATCAGGCAGGCGTATTCACATCACCGTGTCAATTTCCTTACATACCTTGTGATGGTAAGTCCAGTTCCCAGTCAGCTGCGAGATGTGTGTGAATTCAAGCTGGAACGAGCCAATTTCGGCGAGAATAGAAGCACCACGGGGGTATCCGGACTTGACGGGTTGGCCGCTACGATGGAAGCGGAAAAGTACGGTGTGGGCAATGAAAGAAGGGATGGATACGGGTAAAATATACCTGTCAGATTAAGAACAATGACCAATCTAACAGAAAAACGTGAGAGGTAGGGGCGAACTCTTTCTCTACCTCGAAAAATCTATAAATTGGTATGGCAAACCGGTAGGCGAATCGAAAATTGGCAACAGGAGATCGGCGAGCTCGATAGCCTTGTCAAGAAACAAGTGATCGCCGCTAAGGTCGTAGGCGCCGAGTAATCCGCCAATGTATCGGATGTTGGTCTCGAACGCGTCAACGAGGTTTTTACGGGTATCGCGCCAGTTAATTTTGGCCACGTGTTTGCGCGCGAGGGCGAAGTCGTCTTGAAGGCCCATGAGCCATAGAGTGTCAAGAGAGTCAACTATGGTGGCTGTGGAGAGAAAATGCGATACAGAAGTCAGGCGAAGAGCGGTTCTCTTCGAATTTGTAATATAGCTGGGGGTGATAAATCTGATCCGAGGAGCAAGCAAACACTTGGATATTTTAATCCTCACTATACATACCCCCCCATCCATTCCTAAACAGAATATTCGTTGAAACAATAGATGAAATCACGTTCAAAATCCTCAGACGCAAAGACGCTACAAAGACGTTCCATCTGCTTACCGCGAGTTACTAGGAGTGTTCGAAACAGGCCGGTTTTCATCAGCACCCCAGGAGTAATTTTTGTAGCCGTTCCACGCGAAGAGGAACGCTTCCTTCACGGCGTCCTGACGCTCCGAAGTGACCGTCCCGGTTATCTCAGGGGACTTGGGGACAGGGGCAAATGGGTGCTGGTTTTGAGCAGACCATGGAATGGCCAACGAAAGGTGACAAAGGGTAGAGAGCAAGAGAGGAAAAGTGGTTCCACGCATAGTTGACAGAGGAAAGCGGGAAAGTCGCAACAGCGCGGCTATATATAATTAACTCATATTCCCACACTTGCAGATCACGGGGTCGTGACGCTCTTATTCGATCAAACAATGAGATCATCGGATATCCCAAGCTATTTTTCTCGCATTAACAAAAATCCCCTTTCGACTAGTACTTTATGTCCCAGGCAAGGGGTTTTTCGCAGACTGCCTCGGCAAGACTAATGTTTTACATCACAGGAGGAATGAGTGGTATATGTGATAAAAGTTGTGACGCCATCAAAAAGAAGCTAATTATATAATTAATTACATTAGGTCTTATCTTATTCCAGGCTGTGTGACAGGGACTACAGATCACATGATCTCCAGCCACTAGATCACGCGAGGTCACAAGAAAGGAAGCATCCTTTTATCCTTTGATGTTCTTTGATTGCACAAGCCACCCCTTTCACGTCGCCCCCGAATTTTATGTATTGTAGGTCATAGTCAGCGGCCCCCCCCGTGGGAATGTTTGCTATCTGAAGTTTGATTGCATCATAAGTCGCCATCGTGCACTTCGTCTTTTGCATTAAATTCCGTGTTCTTCCGAGTTACCAATCTTTCTCCCCTTCCACCTCACATTCCCTATCCCCCATGGCATCTTATACTTTCCGCTCTCCCGTAAAGGGTCCTACCATCGCCCTCGTTCAGTTCTCCTCTATACCCCTGCATCCTTCCGCCAACTTTGAAAAGGCCGCCCAACATGTCCGCGAAGCAGCCGCTTCTGGAGCTGACATCGTCATCTTTCCCGAATATTTCCTCACCGGCCGCTTCACGGGCTCCACCACCGAAATTGACGAGGAAGGCGTTTGGGTAGCCAAATTCCAAGAACTGGCAAGCACCCACAAAGTCGACATCGTCCCGGGCACTATCATTGAACGCATGAAGCTCACGGACTCGGTCCTTAAAAACACCGCCTATTATATCGACCACCGCGGCGAGATTCTCGGCCGCTACCAAAAGATCAACCTTTTCCCGCTAGAGCGCAACTTCCTCATCCCGGGCGCGAGGAAGCAATCTCAACGCGTATTCCATACCCGCTGGGGCATTGCTGGCCTACTCATCTCATGGGATCTGATGTATCCGGAGACCTGCCGTGCGCTCTTTGCCAGTTCGCACGACCTTGCCGGGCGCAACGGCTTGGCGCACCGTCACATCAAACCTTCGCACGACGATGGGCTTGTGCTGGCGATCTGTCCGTCTTCATGGACCGTTTTGCCTGAGCACCACGACGCCGAGATCAAGCGCATTGATGCCGTCTGCCTCACCCGCGCGTTCGAGAATCACATAGCCTTTGTGTTCTGCAACAGCGCGAAAACCGCGGCCGTCGACGAAACACACACGGGAAGGTCGCAGGTTTGCCTGCCGCTTCGGGGGACACTCGCCAAGGTCGAGACGGATAAGGAAGAGGTGTTGATCGCGCGTGAGTTGGATCTTGGGTCATTGAAGGAGGCGGAGAGTGTGTTCAAGCTCAGAGAGGATCTGTATGAGACCGTTGATATTTTTGCGGGAAGATTTTAAAAGGGGGTAGTTTCTTGTGTTTGTTTTGTTTTTGGCTAGTGTGTATTTCTATGGATGCCTTAAGAGGGTTGCTATATATATTCTGGTTATATCCTCGAGTTTACTCAAAAGACTGAGAATAAATCTCCAACTATTGACGCTGCTGCTCACCATGTAATTAATTATATACATGGTAAAAGGACCATAAAAACGGGTATTTATTCGAATTAGGAATTTGGTGACGTCCCTTTCTGGACTGTCTTTCCCCAAATTCACGTTTAGTGGTTTTATTGGACATCAATTTCACTCTCCACTCCACTCCACAAACAATGCTCGACCTGTTCGCAATCCTCACAAAGGGTGGCATTGTCCTCTGGGACCGCTCCTTCGCCCCCATTTCCGGAAACCCTCTCAATGCCCTTGTGAAGGACGTGCTCATCGAGGAACGCGCCGGAACAGCATCCTATGCAAAGGATTCTTACGCTTTCAAATGGACCTTCGCCAATGAAGTTGATCTCGTGTTCGTGGTACATGTCTACAGCCGTATTTGACTTAATCCGTTGTGTGCGCCATTTGTACTGCATCTCTCCAACACGCTCACATTCCACACCCATTCTCTCACCTCCCAGGCCGCGTACCAAAAAAACCTCTACCTCACGCACGTCGAAGAGCTCCTCGAGACCGCCAAGCACCTGTTTATCGATACGTACGCCACCGAGATCCGGGATGCAGAGGCGCTGCACGAATTCTCGCCCAAATTCGACGACAAATTCGATCGGCTTCTGGATCGGCTTGAGGAGAAGGGTCAGCAGGTGGGCGAGGTGGGGGGAATTGGAAGTTGATTGGGCAATGAGGAGGGTGCTGAACAATTGGAGAAATAAAATATGGAGTTTGAATGACTACGTATGGTTGTCACCGGGATTAGATTACGGCTACTTGTCTCGGCAGATCCAAGCCTCAACCCAACCCTGAGCACACTCTAACCTTTCTCATGAAACGTCCTCCTCTTCCTTCTTTTCTCCCCCCCCCCTCCCCTCCCTTCTCTCTCTCTAGGACCGCAAGCGCGCGCCACGTCCGTTTGAGCAAACCAAAAAGTTCCAAGTCACGCTGGAGGGGTCCCGAAAGAAACCCGACGTCACCTCTGCGGATAGCGGTGGTCCTGGACCGAACCACCAGACGACGATTGAGGAGGAAGTGGCGGCAAACATCGCCGCGCTCAACGCCCGGTCTCCTAAGATGGGCGGGAGGGGCGGAGCGACAAGGAAACCGACGAAAAAAGGGACAGGAAAGTCGACGGAGTGAGTAGGCCGTTTTGGTTGGGTGGCAGTAGATTCTAAGCGAAGATTTGGAGTAGGAGATTCTCTTGAAGGAGGACGAAATTAGCAATGAGGCTATCAGCTTACAGAAAAAAGGACGTCGTTCAAAGATTCTAAGAGAGACGAAAGCAGCGAGACTGCTACCTCACACGCTCATCCACACATATCTCATTTCCCGCCATCAATCTCATTTCCAGTGACAACGACGACCCCACTCTCACCAGCAAGAAACGATCTAAAACCCCGCGGACCTGGGAGGGACAGATCGCGCGTGGGGAGATGGAGCGTCTCGACTTCAGTTCCGAACACGCCGCCTCGAGCTCCCCGAACAACGACGACGCCGCTCTGCGCGCTGCTGAGCAGCTCGTCGACGCGTCCAAGCTTGGTACCAAATCCGATGTCGGGTACATGCCACAGGATCTAGACGACGAGGAAGATGACGAGGAGGAAGAGGAGGTTGTGAAGAAGGGGAGTGGTAAGCAGGATGAGGCGTCCGGAGGCGTATTCTCGTTCTTTAAGAGTATCACGGGACAGAAGGAGCTGACGGCGAAGGATCTGGAGCCGGTGATGGCGAGGATGAAGGAGCATTTGGTGAATAAGAATGTGGCGGCGGAGATCGCAGGGACCTTGTGCGAGTCAGTGCAGAGAAGTTTGGTTGGGAAGAAGTTGGGGAGCTTTAAGAGTGAGTATCAGAAATGGAGAGAGAAGTTGTATACTTGTATTTTGGGGGGATTAGAGGGGTTCGTATTTATGCCCAGAGAGGGTGGTGGTTAGTAATGTTGTTCGAGTTCTTGGAGAGAGGATAGCGGAAAAGGATGTCGATGAGGAAATACGTTTTCTCCTTCCTTCTGCTCCTATCTTATTATGGTCCACTGCCTCGTATGCCTCATCTACTGTTTGTTCCCTTCCACCAGGCATCCATACAACCGTCAAAGACTCCATGGAACAAGCCCTCAAACGCATTCTGACCCCGAAATCCAGTGTGGACCTCCTGCGCGATATCGAGCACACCCGCTCCACTCAGCACCGCCCTTATACCCTTTGCTTCATCGGCGTCAACGGCGTCGGCAAATGTGAGTCCCTTTTCATTTTTATGTTCAGAAAGTCATATCTGGTTCAGGTGTATCTGACAGCTTCATCATAAAAACGCTTCCGATAGCCACCAATCTGTCCAAGGTATGCTTCTGGTTGCTCCAGAACGACCTCAGAGTCCTCATCGCCGCATGCGATACCTTTCGTTCGGGCGCTGTGGAGCAGCTGAGGGTTCACGCCCGCAACTTGAAGGCCCTTGTCCAGGCCCAGGGTGGGAAGGCTGAGGTCGAGTTGTTTGAGAGGGGATATGGAAAGGATTCTGCTGGGATTGCGAAGGATGCGATTTCTTATGGTGTGTTTTTTTTTTTTTTTTTTTTTTTTTTGGAGGGGGCGGGGAGGGTGGAGAGAGGTCTACTTTGTTAAGAGTTGTGAAGAGCGAGAAGTTTAGGATGAGAAGTGGTCATGCGTCGCGGATATGGCAGCAAACCTTTCGGCTCCCTTGCATACACTTAAATTATCTGTGTGTTCCCCCCTCCTCCCAATCATACTCCGCATCTTTAGCCAAAGCCAACCACTTCGATGTCGTCCTCATCGACACTGCTGGCCGTATGCAGGACAACGAGCCCCTCATGCGTGCTCTGGCCAAACTTGTGTCCGTCAACAGTCCGGACAAGGTCATCTTCGTGGGCGAAGCCCTTGTCGGCAACGAGGCCGTCGACCAGCTTACCAAGTTTAATCAAGCCCTAAAGGACTTTTCGGGACTGCAGGAGCCAAGGCATATTGATGGCATGATCTTGACCAAGTTCGATACAATCGACGATAAGGTTAGTAAATTTTTGTCTCTTTTGTGGGTGAGGCGTGCGCGTTGCTTGCACGCTTGCAAGGGGATTGAGGATGTAATTGGTCGCGCGTACATGGTGCCCTCTCGCTTACTGCTTCCCAACTCACATCATCACCAGGTCGGCGCCGCCCTCTCCATGACCTATACCACGGGACAGCCGATTCTTTTCGTCGGCACGGGACAGACTTACACAGATCTCAAGAACATGCGTGTCAGCCACGTTGTGCAGAGCTTGTTGAAGGAATAAGTCCTGAACAGTTGCGGGCTCGACGAGGATGGTGTGGGCGAAAGGACATGAACATTTTCTACGTTTTCTCGCTTCAAATTCGTATTACAATAATGAGTACAATATTGGGCATGCATGCGGGTAATGGTAGAGGGCGGACACACATCATATAGACCATTTTATTTTACATATCAAGGCAAACATGACCCGCATTTTGGTAGATACCATGATCATATTTTTTTTTTTTTTTTTTT
>RBNI01006882.1:0-10880 GCA_003990745.1 Jimgerdemannia flammicorona | reverse complement strand
CCCAATGAAAGACCACTTTGTCTAATACTATCTCCACCCTCCCACTACTCTGCTCATAGATCCTTACCACTAACCCGTGATGTCATCCCCCCTGCAGCCCCCAACCCACCCACCATCCAGTCAGCAGATCCCCCAACAGCCCCTCCCATCTTATCACCTTCTCCTGCAGTCCCAACTACTGCTCCTCCTCAAATACAAAAAGCCAATGACCCACCAGGCCCACCCATATCGCTAATACCCACCCTACAGTGAGCCAACTATTACCCACCCCACCCACAAGCCGAGATCTCAAGTCCTCCCAGCAACTCCCCTCCCCTACCAGCCTATGCCCCACACCCAATCTATCTCCTATTTCAGTCCAAAATTCCCCCAAAACCTCACACTCTCCCAGCCAATGTTCTGGCGTCTGTACATAACCCCCCGCTTGCCCAATATTATAACACTCCTCACAGTCAAATTGTCTACCATCTATCAAATGCCCTATATGGAAATTCAGCATGACATTCCTCCGCAACATTCTCCACCATACCACCCAGAACTTGGGAGGAAGCCACCTCCGTACCTCTGTACTCCAAGACCAGATACTGGCCCAGTCTCACTCCTTGCTGATCCCTGCTGCCTGCTAGCTACTTGGCCAAAGATCCTGGCCAAGCCCCTGCTGACACTCTACTCCCTCCCCAATATCAAACATAGTAAGTGGAGCACCCCCCAAGAGCAATCTATTCCAATACCACATATTAGGCCCCCACACTGCCTCCCCCTCATTACCTTGCCAGCACAGGCCAATTTGGTGTACTCCATCAGCCATGCCCTACCAAAAGCCCTTGAACCACAGCTGCCAAGTTCTATTCAGCCCCACCAAAGAGAGCAGATCCCCAGAGGACCCCCGAGGGAATGTTTGCATCTCCCATACTTCTGTAGCAGAGGCACCCAGCCTTCACCCTGCAGTTCCACAGCTCTCTTCAACCACCAGGCTCGCAAGCAGTGCAGTCTCTTAGGAAAGTCCACCAGTCCAAGACCTCCCCTGACTATTGGTCTCACAAGAGTATCCCAACTGACCTGGGACCTCCTTCCTACTCAAATCCAATCCCTAGCCACCTTCGTCAGCTTCTTCACTACCCACACTGGGAAATCAAGGTGATATGCCACATACTATAGCTTGGAGAACCAATATATATTCAGGATTGACACCTGTCCCACTAGAGAGATATGGCAGCCTCCCCATCCTCAAAGGGCCTCCCCCCAAATGTTCACTCTGCTTAGCAGGAGCCATGTCAGTGAAGTTTTTGAAGGGACTGGAGGGTGTGGAGGTGGGTTTTGAAAAGGCTGAGCCACTGGAGGAGGCATTGAAAGTTGGCTTAGTGGTTGGGGAGGTATGTGTTCTAATGGCGAGGTGTCTGAAATGGGATCCGAGGGTGGTCCAACTGCTGGTGAAAGGAGTGCCCATGGTGATGGCAATGGAGATGAGAAAGAGAGTTGAGGATATCATAGCAGAGTATGGAGAGGTGGTGGATATCAGATTCAGGGTCTGGAAAGGGACCTTGCTCAGGACTGGGGATGTGGATGTGAGGATTCGGCTGGCTGGGAAAGAAGCTACTGGAAAGACAAGGGACTGGCCTGCAGTGATGGTCTGGGGAGCGATCTTGTGCAAGGTAATGAGGGTGAAAGGAAGTGAAGAGGAGGAAGAGGATTTATTGGAAGTACTGGAAGAATTGGATGGTACTGTGGAGTAGCAAGCAAAGGCTTGGAAGGCTTTCATGGAGTCGATGCACCTGGAGGTGGTGAATGGAAAGAGGATTCAAGTGGACAAGATGTAGTGGGAAAGGGCTCAGGGGCATAAGAGACAGAAGGATCTGCTGGCTAAACTGGGGAGCAGACTACAGGAGGATGTGAGCAAGATGACAGGTGTGGAAGGGGCCAAAGCAAGTATCTGAGCTGGTGAGAGGAGTGGGAATGCTGGGGAGGAGACAGGGAAGGTGAAGAAGGTAAAGATTATTGACCCATATGCTGATAGTATCTTGGAGATTTGGGATGAGGTCTGGGAGGATTCCCCCACTCCTTTCCCTCTTATCAGGCGAGGCCCAGCTTCCAGAACTAAGATGGGAAGGAGGTGGGGAACCTACTTTGGATGTGCAGGATGATGAATAACCTAGCAGCAGAGAAGTTGGGGGAGGTGGACTTGTGAGTGATGGGTGATGAGCACTGGATGTAGATTTTGCAGGGAGATGGAGTGATGATAGTACTGAAGGTGGAAATTCTCATGGTGTATCTGGAGGAGGAAGAGTATGAGATGGATAAGGAGTGGGAGGTGGAGATGGTGGTTATCGCTAGGGAGAGGGCTGAGTACTGTTGGAACAAGCATCATGGATTGCAGCTTTGGCAGGAGGCTTACATTGAGTACTGGGAGGAGTTTGAGGAGAAGGTGGATGGGGAGATAAATGAGCTGTTGGCTGGATTGGAGGCTCAGAGGGCTGAAGAGGAGGAGGTGAGGGCAGAACATAATCTGGATACAGCACAGGAGGAGATGAGCATGGAGCAGTAGAGATTAACTGATAAAAATCATATTTCATTATGAACAGTATAACCAACATTTTTTCTATAAACATGAATGGGCTATGGAGTACAGTTAGACATAGGAACATTTTTGTTTGACAGAAGGAATTGGAGGCCAATCTCTTCCTCTTACAGGATGTCCAGTGTGAGGATGACTCTGATAGGATGGAATGGACAAAGGAATGGGGTATCATGGTGATTTGGAATAGCAAGATTGGGATTCTGGTTCAGAAAGGCAGAGGGGAGATAAGAGATGTGAGGAGCTGGGGGGAGAGGCTGGTCTGGGGTGAATGGATTCATGCAGGCTGGGAGCCAGTTATAGTTGACTCCTATTACTACTCTGCCATAAGGGGGGAGTATGTAGATTGGGTGAAGGGTCTCCAGAAGAGTGGGATCCTGGCAGAGGCTGGAGTGGATATGCTTGGGGGAGATTTCAATATGGTTTGGGATATACAGATGGATAGAACTGATGGAGGATGGGGTGCTGAGAGCAGGAGAGGGGGGCTGGTGATGTGGGAGGAAGTTGAAAGACTGGGAGCACTGGTAGATGCTGGTAGAGAGCACTGGGGGGATAGGAGGGTATATACACATTGGGCTGGAGGCCTAGGGACAAGAATTGACTGGATTCTAACAGCCAACTGTTGGGGCTGAGATGTTTGGAAGTCGCTGGAGGTGGAATGGTGTCCATGGTCAGATCACTGGGGCCTTTTGGGACAGGGGTGCTTTGGGGGAAGTGGGGATGGGCCTGGACATTGGCACCTAAATTTCTCCTTGTTGGATGATGAGTTCCGGTGGGAGGAGTGGGCTAAAGACATTCAGCTGAGGGTGGAGACCTGGCAGCAAGAAGGTGCCTCAATTGGGGTTCAGTAGATGAGGATGAAAGAAATGGCCAGGATGTACTAGAGCAAGGCTGGCAAGGAGGCAGGGAAGTAGTGAAGGCAGAGAGTGCATTGGGCTTCTACTAGATTGACTAGGCTTCTGGAGGAGTGGGTGAGACTGGCAATAGTGGAGGGAGAAGAAGATTGGAGAGTAATGAGGGTGAAGATAGAGGTTGGGGAACTACAACAGGTGCTGCAGGAAGAGGAAGAGACAAGGGTGCAAAGCTTGGTGGCATGGCTTCATTGGCAGGGGCTGGAGGAAGGAGAGAGGCCTTCTAAGTTTCTCACAAGGACCCTTAGGGCAAGAAGAGTACAGCAATAGTGGGAAGGGGTACTTGACTCGGATGGTGTACTAGTGCATGGTATACAGAATATTCTTGGGTCACTAAAGGAGAAATGGAGTGGATTGTGGAGTGAGGAGGAGGGTGGGGTGAATGCTACTGCCATTGACTGAACATTGGAGAATTGGCACTCACTACAAGTTGTGGGACTAGGTGACCTAGTGATGCCTGTAAAGGAGAATGAGATCCACCAGGTTCTTGCCATGACAGCCTCAGGTACAGTACCTGGGGAGGATGGCCTACCCTGGGACTTCTGGAAGCAAATGGTTGGAGTCCCAGGTGTAATGGGAGAGTTGATGGCATTGTGTGACTCTATATTGCAGACAGAGAGATGGGTGGGGGAGCAGGATCTTGGGCTGGTGATGCTGCTTTATAAGAACAAAGGAAGGCGAGAGGATTGGAAGAACTGGCAGCTGATAATGTTGCTAGATATAGACAGAAAGTTGGTGACTAAGGTAGTGGTTACGAGGCTACAGAAGGTAGCCCAGCAAGTTGTAGGTATTGAGCAGAGGGGATTTGTGGGTGGTTGGCTCATTAGAGATGGCACAGCCTGGGTACATAGAGTTATTGAAGGAGCTAGAGCCTGTGGATTAGATGGGCAACTAGTCTTCTTGGACCAGAAGAAGGCTTATGACCAGGTGTGATGAGTCTGGCTGGTAAAAGTATTGGATAGAATGGGGGTTCTGACCCAATTTCAGTCAGCAATGATCAGCCTACTGGTAGGGAGTAGGGCTGCACTCATGTGTAATAGGTATAGAGGGGTAGTGTTCCCTCTGGGTAGAGGGGTGCCCCAGGGGGACCCACTGTCCCCCATCTTGTATACTCTTTCCCTGGAACCCCTAATGGACAGAATTAGGCGGAGGATAGTGGGGCTCTCTATCTATGGCATTGGGTGGAAAGTTGGGGCCTTTGCAGATGATATGGTGGTTGGTTTGGGATCAATTGCTGATGTTGAGGAGCTCAAGAAGACAGTGGAGTGGTATGAGGAGAACTCTGGGGTGAAGCTGAATTGGCACAAGTGTGAAACAATGGTGCTGGGCAATGGCCTGGTAGAAGGAGAAGTTATAGGAACAATTATCCCCACTGGTGAGGCAGTGCAGTACTTGGACATCTATTTGTCAGTCTATGGATCAGTTCTGCCCAGGCTTTGGTGGGAGCAGTG
Organism: Jimgerdemannia flammicorona; assembly: GCA_003990745.1. Classification (NCBI taxonomy): domain Eukaryota; kingdom Fungi; phylum Mucoromycota; class Endogonomycetes; order Endogonales; family Endogonaceae; genus Jimgerdemannia; species Jimgerdemannia flammicorona. The sequence continues at coordinate 5,946 of RBNI01006882.1, read as the reverse complement.
AATTGGAATTTGGGAGGAGGACCTGCAGGATTGGGGGGGATGACATTTTTCTCTGGCAGGACAGGTCTTGATTTTGAATATATATTGACTGCTAAAGCTGTAGTATTTGGCTTATTATCTAGACTTCCCAGCCTGGGTGGTGAAGAGATTGGTGAAGGTGGCCAAGGGATAGATTTGGGCTGGCAGATGGAGCCAGATTGGTTGGGAGACCTTGTCCCTACTAGTGGTGAGAGGTGGTCTTGGGCTGGTGGACTTTCCCAAATGACTACACTGCTTGAGGGCATGGTGGCTTAAGAGAGCAGTGGAGTTGCAAGGAGAGGGTTAGGTTCCTCTGCTGCAGAAGGTCTGGGAGAGGCGATCATCACTGAGAGGCTCAACTGGTGATCTTCTCACATTGGTTGGACTTCAGAATACTGCACAATTGTGATATAAAGGTTTCTGGTGGGGGATAGTGGAGAGGGCACATTGCATTGGTATTTGCTGGTAGTGGAATGAGAGAGAGGAGGCTTGGGATCTGGCAATATGGAGATGAGATAGCATACTGCTGGATGGAGTGCCTTTACTTGAGTTTGATGTTAGTGATGGAATAGAATGCCAAAGGGGACCAGACCAAGATCTGTGGCCTAGCAGTTGGCAAGGGGTTGGAATTGGAGAAGAGTGGGACTGGCATAGTGTTTAGATCTAGAGTGCTGCAGTACGAAAATGGATACCACTGAAGTTCTGGGTGGTCTGGTGGTACATGCTGAGGAGAAATGTAATGCTCAACTTCTGCTCAGGGCACCTTATCATAGGGGGTTGCTTCGACTGTGAGGAGTGCCATAATGTAGAGCAGGAGGGGGGCTTTATACAGATGCCAGAACATTGGCTAGGAGAGTGCAAGATGTTGGGAGACTTTTGGCAGGTCATTGGAGACCACTTGGGAGTGAGACATAGGAGAGATGAAGTACAGGGGAGGTGGGAGGACTTGAGGGATCAGTTGGTAGGTGGGGTAGGAAAGGAGTGGATTACCTTAGGTTGGGCATTGGCTATTTGGGTTGGGCTGGCTGGTCACTGGCTATTTGTTTTTGAGGATGGGAGGCAACAGAGCTTGGGGAGCTGGTTGTCACAGTGGCAGAGACTTATGGAAGACACCTTGAAGGCTGGTGGCTTGGTTGGGGGCTGCAGGGGGGTCAGAGGCACCGCTTAGTGGAGAAGATCTGTGGACAGAGTGGTGGGAGAGTTGGAGTCATTGGTGAGAGAGTGATCTTTATTCATGAAGGGGTGGGGAGGGGCTCCCTAATGGGGATCAGATAGTAGGTGGTGATATTGTATACTTATTCATAGACTGATAATAAAGATGGAGTCTAAGTGACTATAAAAAAAAAAAAAAAAAAAAAAAAAAAAAAAAAAAAAAAAAAAAAAAAAAAAAAAAAAAAAAAAAAAGAGGAATTTATAGAGTGAGAAAGAAGAGGGTAAGGATGCTCTAAACATTGAACAGCAGTTGGAGAATTAGTATCCAGACCCAGCTCTGGGCCTGGAGATACTAGGAGATCTAGTGCAGGGGGAGGAAGTATGTAAGGTCTTGACTTCAATGAGCAAGAGAATGGCTCTGGGAGAAGATGGGCTTCTCTGGGATTTTTGGAAGAAGATGACAGGGGTGGAGGTGGTATTGGAGGAGATGACAGCAATGAGTGATGAGGTCCTTTGATCTGGATCTTGGATTGGGAGCCAGCACCTAGGGCTGGTCTCTTTACTCTATAAGGATAAGGTAAGAAGAGAAGATTAGAAGAACTGGTGACTGATTATGCTCCTTGACATAGACCACAAGCTAGTGATAAAGATCTTGGTGACTAGACTGTAGGAGATTGCCCAACAAGTACTAGAAGTGGAGCAGAGGGGATTTGTTGGTGATTGGTCAATCTAAGATGGAATGGCCTGAGTCTATGGGATGATTGAAGGGACTTAGGCAGCTGGGGTTAATGGCCAGTTAGTATTTCTAGATCAGGAGAAGGCATATGACAGAGTGAGAAGAGTTTGGCTGAAAGGAGTGCTGAAATGGGTGGGAGTTCCCCCAGGGTTCAGAAGGTTATTAATTAGTCTATTAGAAAACAGCCAAGCAGCATTAATAGTGAATGGACATGGGGGTATAACTTTTCTACTTGGTTGTGGGGTACCACAAGGAGATCCTTTGTTATCTATCTTATATGCCCTTTCCTTAGAGCCCCTATTGGACAGAATCAGGTATTGAATTGGAGGTTTAGATATTTTGAAAATTAATTGGAAAGTGAGAGCTTTTGCAGATAATATAGTGGTTGGACTTAGGATTATTGGAGGATGTAGAGGAATTGAGGAGATCTGTAGAATAGTATAAGAGGGGCTCCAGTGCTAAACTCAACTGACACAAATGCAAGACTCTGGTGCTAGATAGTGAAATAGTTAATAGTAACATGATTGGAATAGTAGTACCAGTAGGAGAACCAGTCCATTACTTGGGAATCTACTTTTCAGTGTATGGGTCTCTCTTGCTCTATATATAGTGGAAACAGTGGCTCCTAGTATGGGAAAATATACTCTTAAGGTGGGGTGGTCAGCATATATCCATGGCAGGAAGGGTGATGGTACTGAATGTGTATTGGCTGCTAAAGCTATAATATATAGGATATCATCTAGACTTCCCAGCATGGGTGGTCAGGAGACTTCTGAAGATAGTAAGATCATGGATCTGGACTGGGCAGTAAAGTCAGATAGGTTGGGAGGTTCTGACCCTACCTATTGACAGAGGTGGGCTAGGTGTAAGAGGGTTGCTTTTTAGGGTAACCATTATGTAGTTCTGGAAGGATTTTCTGGAAGTTTTAGATGTTCTGGAAGACTGTTTTCTTATGGTCCAGATCAATTTCGTATGGAGTATGTCCTCTATACTTATTGATTTCAAGATCGGGTTGACGTCTCAACCAAAGTCCTTTCAATAGACTAGTTCAGGATATTCAGGATTTTCCATATTTCAGGAAGTTCAAGAAACTAAGGCCAGCTTAGTTAAATTGGTGTATCGCTGCAGACAATACCCAATTAGGAAATTTCGTGATGGGGTTAAGAGTGGGACCTAACAGGGAGCGGATTTACTTAAGAGTGGTTTGTGGGTTATTAAATAGATTTATTTGCTATTCATGATATTGCTATACTAGGAGTAGTTGTGTGAAGGGATATTGTGGGGAAGTGCTCAGGAGTTGTGTTCGGATTGTTCAGGTCTGAGATTCTGAGGTCTGGGGGAGGGGGTATTTATACTAGTGAGGGGCTATCTGAACTATACTAATATGGGTATAGCACTAAGTGCTTTGCTGAGTCGGAATGTAGTCATGTAGTACAAGTGTGATCTGACATGTCAAGAGATCGTTTGACTGCTGAGTCAGTTCACAGTCATATCGTACAAGGCTAATCTAACTATACTATGACTGCTAGGCTATTTATGGTTTAGGCACTGTCTGGATAATCTTTGATGACATCACCTCTGATGAAGTAGTCGTCTAGGAAGAGTGGTTCGCGGATTACTTCTCCTTGTTCGCTAAGGTAATAATATATTGGGACTTCATCTCCGTCCCACAGAATAGCATTGTCTGTCTCATACACTAGATAAGGTGTTGGTGAGTGAAGGAGGGGTATATTGTCTTTGCTTTCATCAGATTCGCTGTCTGCATACCTTCTATAGGTTACAGCACTATAAGTCGCAGGGTTGTAGTAAGCTGGTGGCTGTAATTCATGTCACTCATACTCAGGTGGTGGGGTTGTTGGTTCAATCTCGAGAGTTGTCTGAAGGTACAGGTTGTGTTCTCTGGTCTCTTCATTGTAGTTGAAGTAATTGGGAGTGAATGCAGGTTGGTATTCGTGCTAGTGGTCATTGTCCCAATAAGTCTCGTATGCGGTTATGAACTGTTGTAAGTTCATCGGCAGAGTTGGCGGTATGATCAGAGTTGGAAGAGATCCTTGGCTTGAGGTCATGTCGGCATCGGAAGGATCATTGTCTTCTGCTTCGTCTTTGTCAAAGTTGATTATATCGTAGATGTCCTTCATAGCGTATCCAACTTGGGGCATTTGCAGGATGTGGTTATCGGGGTGCGGGAAGATTCTGTCTGTGGTTTCAACATACTCAAGGTACTTGTGGTTGAGTTCTTGTATCATGTCGTCGATTTGGCCATAGGACAGAGTAGCAACCATTTCGCTGGTAGTGACTCGGAGGCAGGAATAAAGATACTATATTTGTAGAAGAGTTCTTGGTATTTGTGGGCGATGAGTTTCTGGTGTTGAGACATCTGGGTAATGTCTGTGTCATGGCAGTGTTCAACCATGTCTTCCAGGAGGCGGCCGATCTGGTAGTAGCTTGAGATTTGTCCAATCCAGTGGGCCTCGTTAAGCATGTTCAGGGCATTCCATTGGGCTTCCATGAAGTAGAGAGGTACTTGGCTGTAGATATTCATGAGGGGCAGAGGGGGTGTGGCTCGGTTGACAATGGCATTCCAAATGTCAGCACAGATGCGGTTGTAGATCTCGGTGGTCATGTTTGTGTGTTTGGAAGTTGTGGTTGTTATTTGTTTTGATTCTCTGTTTCGATGCATCTTGGGGCTGGGTATATATGCATTTGTTCTGGATTGGTAAGATTCTGTTTGTGTGAATCTTGTATTCTGTGACTTGGTATTGACTCAGCTTTGTGCGCTGTGACTTCTGTTTGACTCAGCTTCGTGATCTTGCAGGTGATTTCCAGATTTGTTCAAAGATCATGTGTGATTTTGGTGGCTTGTTCAGAGGATGACATGTGGTTTCTGTGGCTTGGAGGTTGTGCGCTTACACTAGGCCTAGTGGACTTTACCAAATGTCTTTATTATCTGAGAGCATGGTGGCTGAAGAGGGCAAGCGAGTTGAGGGGCTAGGAGTGGGTACCACTTATATAGAGAGTGTGGGAAGTTCAGTATTTCCCTCATGGAGCAATGGGGGATCTGCTTGTAATGGTGGCTCTGGATAGGAGTAAGAGGATGTGATATAAAGGCTTTTGGTGGAGAGTGGTAGATAGTGTAAGAAGAATCGGACTTTGGTGGCAGAGTGATGAGGGAGAGGAGGACTGGGGACCACAGATGTAGAGATGAGACAGGCTATTACTGGGTAGTGCATTGGTGGAGGATTTCCAGCTTGGTGATGGAATAGATTGTATGTGGGGCCTAGGGGGGGACTTGTGGCCTGAAGCATGGCAGAGAGTAGGAATTGGTAAGAAGTGGAACTAAAATAGTCTTTGGCCTTGGAGTAAGCAGGTGCTGTGGTAGCTCCCCCCCAGTTTTGGGTAGTATGATAGAGGTTTCTAAGACAGAATGTGATGCTGAACTATCAGTCTGGGCACTTGGTAGTGGGGGGCACATTTGAGTATGAGGAATGTATGGATGTTAGCCAGGAGGGGGGAGTGGTACAAATACCTGAACATTGGCTTAGTGAGTGTGAAGTCCTGGGGAAGTTTTGGTACTACATTGTAAACCAGTTAGGACTGTGGGCCCTGGTGGGGGGGGAAGGGGAGAGATGGGGTGACCTCTGCTGAAGGCTAGTGGGGGGAATTGGAGATGAATAGTTGACCTTGGGATGGGTTCTGGCAATTTGGGTTGAGCTGGCTGGGTATTGGTTATATATATTTGAGGAGGGCCAGCAGGTTGAGGTTGGGGTTAAGGTGGTATGATGGGAGTGGTTACTCCTTGACATTTTGAATAACTGGTAGAGAGGGTGGGGACCCAGTGGGGGGGGTCAATAGAGTTTGGTAAATTGTATTTGCCAGAAAAGTGGAGGGAGAGTTCAGGTGGCAGGTGGCTGGGTTATCCTTCAACAGGGAGGGATGGAGAGTGAAGAAGAGGATCTGAGGGGCATTGGTTGAGAGGTTGGGGGTGAAATTGTATTATTATTTATAGATTGTGGTAATAAAGGGAAGTCTGAGTAACTATA